>NC_059637.1:5383641-5463641 GCF_020424385.1 Procambarus clarkii
GGTGGTGGGGAGAGTCCTCGTGTTACTGGAGGCCTTCAGTGTGGGTGGTGGGGAGAGTCCTCGTGTTACTGGAGGCCTTCAGTGTGGGTGGTGGGGAGAGTCCTCGTGTTACTGGAGGCCTTCAGTGTGGGTGGTGGGGAGAGTCCTCGTGTTACTGGAGGCCTTCAGTGTGGGTGGTGGGGAGAGTCCTCGTGTTACTGGAGGCCTTCAGTGTGGGTGGTGGGGAGAGTCCTCGTGTTACTGGAGGTCTTCAGTGTGGGTGGTGGGGAGAGTCCTCGTGTTACTGGAGGCCTTCAGTGTGGGTGGTGGGGAGAGTCCTCGTGTTACTGGAGGTCTTCAGTGTGGGTGGTGGGGAGAGTCCTCGTGTTACTGGAGGCCTTCAGTGTGGGTGGTGGGGAGAGTCCTCGTGTTACTGGAGGTCTTCAGTGTGGGTGGTGGGGAGAGTCCTCGTGTTACTGGAGGTCTTCAGTGTGGGTGGTGGGGAGAGTCCTCGTGTTACTGGAGGTCTTCAGTGTGGGTGGTGGGGAGAGTCCTCGTGTTACTGGAGGTCTTCAGTGTGGGTGGTGGGGAGAGTCCTCGTGTTACTGGAGGTCTTCAGTGTGGGTGGTGGGGAGAGTCCTCGTGTTACTGGAGGCCTTCAGTGTGGGTGGTGGGGAGAGTCCTCGTGCTACTGGAGGCCTTCAGTGTGGGTGGTGGGGGAGAGTCCTCGTGTTACTGGAGGCCTTCAGTGTGGGTGGTGGGGAGAGTCCTCGTGTTACTGGAGGCCTTCAGTGTGGGTGGTGGGGAGAGGCTCTCTGAGGGAACTTTGTCGAAGTATTACCTCCTGCCACACATGTGGGGAAAAAAGTTAGTAGTAAGTAACAGTTAATTGACAGTTGAGAGGCGGGCCGAAAGAGCGCAGCTCAACCCCCACAAGCACAACTAGGTGAGTATATCCTCACTTCCACATCATTCTCGTCCTCACCGGCACTTTACAAGTCTGTGTAAAGACAGAAGAAAAAATAATGAGGTTGATAATAATTTATCATCTGGAAACCTTGATCGACGTCTATAACAAAGTTCCATTGAAATACGACAGGGAAAACATGACGAGTAGAATATAGTTTCATTGACAGAAAACAAGTTTTGATACCATTGTTCTTGTAAGGTTGGTGAACAAGATGGAGAAGACACTGACCTGCGTCAGGGGATACCTGAAGGACAGAACACAACGCCACAGTGAGAGAGGGTTCCTCCAGCCGGAGGAATATAACACGTGAGCTCCCCAAGGAAGGGCACTCAAGATATGTGTATGACCGTCCTGTAAACATCGTACATGTCGATGACTGCACGCCACACACAAGTCTCAGATCTGAACAAACCCAAGACAACTGTAGAAAGACCTTGTCAGCCTCCAGGATTGGGTTTACAAATGGTTGCTGGAATTCAATCCCAACAAATGTAAAGTAATGAAGGTGGTAAAGAGGTAAAGGAAACTAGAATGTATCTGCACCATAAAGGAGGGCGGAAGGGAATTATCAGGAGAGAGTGCTAAGCCATTACAACTATAGAGCACTGGGAAGGGGTCAGGATAAGGATTTGGGATGGGACGGTGGGGAAGGAATGGTGCCCAACCACTTGGACAGTCGGGGTTTGAACGCCGACCTGCATGAAACAAGGGCGTCGCTCTACCGTCCAGCCCAAGTGGTTGGTACACCATAAGGGGAAGGCAATTGCAGGAGTCGGAGAGATAACAAAATTTGGGAGCGGATATAATGGCAACACTATCTCCACAACACATGAGAGACACATCAACACTATCTCCACAACACATGAGACACACATCAACACTATCTCCACAACACATGAGACACACATCAACACTATCTCCACAACACATGAGAGACACATCAACACTATCTCCACAACACATGAGACACACATCTACACTATCTCCACAACACATGAGAGACACATCAACACTATCTCCACAACACATGAGAGACACATCAACACTATCTCCACAACACACGAGAGACACATCAACACTATCTCCACAACACACGAGACACACATCAACACTATCTCCACAACACATGAGAGACACATCAACACTATCTCCACAACACATGAGAGACACATCAACACTATCTCCACAACACACGAGAGACACATCAACACTATCTCCACAACACACGAGACACACATCAACACTATCTCCACAACACATGAGAGACACATCAACACTATCTCCACAACACACGAGAGACACATCAACACTATCTCCACAACACACGAGAGACACATCAACACTATCTCCACAACACACGAGACACACATCAACACTATCTCCACAACACATGAGAGACACATCAACACTATCTCCACAACACATGAGAGACACATCAACACTATCTCCACAACACATGAGAGACACATCAACACTATCTCCACAACACATGAGACACACATCAACACTATCTCCACAACACATGAGAGACACATCAACACTATCTCCACAACACACGAGACACACATCAACACTATCTCCACAACACATGAGAGACACATCAACACTATCTCCACAACACATGAGAGACACATCAACACTATCTCCACAACACATGAGAGACACATCAACACTATCTCCACAACACATGAGACACACATCAACACTATCTCCACAACACATGAGAGACACATCAACACTATCTCCACAACACACGAGACACACATCAACACTATCTCCACAACACATGAGAGACACATCAACACTATCTCCACAACACATGAGAGACACATCAACACTATCTCCACAACACATGAGAGACACATCAACACTATCTCCACAACACACGAGAGACACATCAACACTATCTCCACAATACACGAGACACATCAACACTATCTCCACAACACACCAGACACATCAACACTATCTCCACAACACACGAGACACACATCAACACTATCTCCACAACACACCAGACACATCAACACTATCTCCACAACACACCAGACACATCAACACTATCTCCCCAACACACCAGACGTTGGCAAACATTATAACGTCATTTTGAAACCTAAATTAAGACTTTATAAAGCACTCAACAAAGCCTTTGTAAGACCATTACTGGAGAATACAGAGGCCTGGAATCTCCACCAGGGCAAGCATAAAACCGAAATTGAAAAAATACAACTGTTTCCAACAGCATCACAGCAAAATGAAGTTACAACCCCGCTCCTGTGCCAGGTAAGTTCACTACGGGCTCACCATAGTCCGTGCTACTTGGAACTTTTTATTCCCAGTAGCTGAATCTTAAACAACAACAGCATCACAACAATACAATCACACTATCTACCACCATACAATTCCACCTGTGAATACAATCTCACCAAATACCACCACAAAACTGTACTACCATTCACTCACCTCACCACACACACACACACACACACACACACACACACACACACACACACACACACACACACACACACACACACACACACACACACACACACACCTCGGTCACTACCACACACTTACGGAAAACGACAAGAAGTTTTGCGAGGAACTTAACAAGATATTTCAAGAGCTCTTCAGAAAGGAACCAACGTGGAGACCAAGTTAGGGGAGGAAAGGATGTTGTTTAAGATTCGCTAATTAGAATAAAAAGTTCCAAGTAGCACGGGCTATGGCGAGCCCGTAAGAGGAAAGGAGGCCAGTAGAAGCACTGGATGACACAGTAGTCTCTGTATATGAGATCAGACAACAGCTGGAGCAAATAGAAGCGACAGAATCAATAGGACCAGACTTAATATTATCATGAAGGCTCCTCAGACATTTCAGCATTTCCTAACTGAACCTTTCAATAAAACACTCGAGATAAGAAATCCTACAGACTGCTGAAAAAGGGCAAAAATAGTCCCATTCTTAACAAAAATGGGGAGGGACAATGGGGCAGTAAATTTCATATTCTGTGTAAAGTGCTGCATAAAGTAATCAGATTGAGATTAATTTAACACCTGGAGGGAATACACTTTACGACGACAGGGGAGCATGAATGCACTAGCGAACAGTCGTGACTGACAAATTTGATAGCATGACAAGGTTACTTAACAAAGGAAAACGGAGCCTGGGTAGACTGTCAAAAAATATATGATATTGTTCCACGCAGTTATCTAGTGTATACTACGAGGACACAAGCTGGGGTAACTGGCCATACAGTCAACTGAGTGAAGGAGTACCTGAGGTCCACTCACATGTTGTTATCTGGGGTCGACACATGTTGTCTAGGGGGTTGACACATATTATTTGTGGGTAGACACATAGTATCTGGTGCCTGAGGCCTGAGAATACATTTTTGCCTAAGATTGTGGGAATTAGATGGTGTGTGTGTGGTATGGGTGCTTGGCCTGTCGCTTAGCGGTCATCAATTGTGGCGAGACATTATTGGCCGCCATAAGACTGGTGGGTGATAGCCGAGCTCTCCGCTCTGGTATTCAAGTGTCTGGTTGTGGTGGGGAGACAACCTCGCCCTGCATCGTATCTCTCCTCTTAGCCTCGTTATTGATCCTATATTGGAGAACCACCCTTTATTCCCTCCGCAATTTCCTGGATTACTGACACGCACGCAAGCACGCGCGCGCGCACACACACACACACACACACACACACACACACACACACACACACACACACGCACACACACACACACACACACACACACACACACACACACACACACACACACACACACACACGAACACAACAAACTCGCACTTACAAGCGAACTGCAATTCCGGGACGAACTTCAGGTTAGTTTCGTGGTGTAGTGGATAATGTGTGTGTGAGGAAGGCCAGAGTGTGAGGTCGTCCACACACTCCTCAAGAGATTTTCTCATATATATATATATATATATATATATATATATATATATATATATATATATATATATATATATATATATATATATATATTACTTGTGACTTCATTGTACGTAAACACTTTGCTCAGCCCGGCCTCATCAACAAGGGCCAAATGCTCGTTAATCCAGCCGCCAAACCCCGTGTTTATGAATGAAAACCGGTTTACATACGCATTTCGTCTTCAGACCAAGTCCATTCCATCCAGCGGTCGACCCCTAAGACACATTCATAAATTTTTATATGCTGTTCATGCAAAACAGGAATTTTCTCAAATATAAATTAATATTATGATATATTAGTGTTTTGTGCATATATAGATATAGGATAGGTTAGGTTAGGTGTTTAGGTTCTGTTGCGATTATTTGTATTTGTAGTACGTGGGTGAAGCGTTTACAGCGTTGTGGTTCGAACACCAGTCGTCAGTGAAGCACTTGTTCCGGAAGTGTTCGAACGTCAGCAGTTGTGAGTCGTGTGTAAACAGTTTTTCATTCATAAACAGTGGGTTTGGCGGGTGCATGGCATGGTCTTTGGGTCTTTGTTTATGAGGACGGGCTGTCACACGATTCAACTGATGACGTCCGAACATTTCTCGAACCAGCCCGTCCTCCAAGCAAAGATCCAAAAGTGATTCCATCCACCCACCAAACCCCCCATTTATGAATGAAAAGCGGTTTACACACGACTCACAACTGCTGACGTTCGAACATATCCGGAACAAGTGCTTCACTGACGAATTTTGTTCGAATCACAACGCTATAAATGCTTCACCCACGTACTACAAATACAAATAATCGCCAACAGAACCTAAACACCTAACCTAACCTATCCTATACCTATATATGCACAATATGCTAATATATTATAATATTAATTTATACTTGCGAAAATTCCCGTTTTGAATGAACAGCATGTTAAAATTTATGAATGCGTCTGTGGGGTTGACCGCTGAATGTAATGGACTTGAGTCGAGGACGGGTTGGTTTATAACAATGTTGTGTTTGCGGTGGTTGAGCTTTGAATTTTCGGCCCGCCTCTCAACTGTTTACTAACTACTTTTTTTTACCACACATACACACACACCCCAGGAAGCAGCCCGTGACAGCTGCCTAACTCCCAGGTACCTATTTACTGCTAGGAAACAGAGACATTCAGAGTGAAAGAAACTTTGTCCATATGTTTCTGCCTGGTGCGGGAATCGAACCCGAGCCACAGAATTACGAGTCCTGAGCGCTATCCAACAGACTACCAGGCCCCCCAGGCTGTGTGTGTGTGTGTGTGTGTGTGTGTGTGTGAAGTATTCATTAGTGTTAAGGACACTGGCAGTAAGAGGCTATACATTTTCCTGTTCGTCTGTGTCTGTCTGTCTGTCTGTCTGTCTGTCTGTCTGTCTGTCTGTCAAGCTGTCACTCTTTCCTTCTTTATAATTGCTTGTCATTTTAGTTCAGTGTTAACATTTGCCATTGTCTTTAATTCCAGAGAACTTTATCACTTAGAAATATATTTTTGTTGTACAAACTACATTAACCCGCTGGAAAAATTATGAATTCTGCGAAAATTTTGTGAAAAAATTGGAGGAACACGTCATCACTTTCAAGCCTTTTTCCCGGCCTGAGAGGGAGAGGAAGTCGATATTCCCCAGCATGAGAGGGAGAGGGAGTCAATACTTCACTGTCAGCTTCGCCCTACACTCCATTTTCTTATTTAACATATTTGGTGTTTTAAATAATATATGATATGTTTTGTGGCTCACCATGTTGCTTGGTGAGCCGGGTTGTTAGGTGAGGCGGGTCGTTAGTCGGGTGAGGTGATCCAGTAGTTAAGTATGGTGAACCACCAGGTAGATACCTGGCACCGCTCCTGTGCCAGGTAAGTCCACTACTGGCTCACCATAGCCCGTGCTACTTGGAACTTGTTCCGAGTAGCTGAATCTATAACAACAACCAAGCTGGACCGTCTACTGCTCCTCTGCGTCTCAATCTACCCTCCACTTTTCTTGTAGTTACCCCTTATAAACAATTCGTGTTTGCTGACTTCCTCAATAGCCATTAGGATTTTGTACGTCGCAATTGTGGCTCATCTTTCCCGTCTATTATCTGAAGGTATAGACAAGGAAAAGTAACTAAAGAACATAAACATTCCTAGGATTATTTTAGGTCTAATATAGTGCATATAGTGCATATATTAGGCCTTGGAACGCTTACGTTTCTCGTGCCTTGTGCAATATTAACAGTACGAAATGTAAACAGTGTAAAACAGTGTAAAAAAGTACGGTATTATATGTGGCATAGATTAATGCTTACATGTAAATATTTCTGTCCAACATTACCATGTTAGAAATGTGTAGGAAAAGGTATATATCATTAGACACTTCCCTGCCCACAGTATACTATCATACACTACCCTCCCCCAGTATACTATCATACACTACCCTCCCCCTAGTATACTATCATACACTACCCTCCCCCAGTATACTATCATATATACTGTGGGTTGGTTGGTGTTGTCGTCGTTGATCCTTCTCTATGGACAACCCAACCCACAACTCGGCAGAGTGCTTATACTAGGAGATCACCCTTGGCGCTTCTGGCTCTTGGAGAGGGGCTCAATGTCACACGTTCAGGGGATGCGGCTCCAACACTTAGCCTCGTTGTCACGTGCACACACCCACTCGAGCCGCTGTGACTCCCCACTCTCTCCTTATGAGATATGATCTCCTCAATCCCCCTATGACTTACTAGTATTACCTCCTACCCTGTCCACAGCAGTGGTTCATGGTTCTTTCTCTCTCTCTCTCCTTCTTTACTACCTCCTGGGAAGCCTCACTAGGACAAGGGCAAACACCAGCAAATTGTGACACATTTACTGAACAAAGCACATACACGATACATACACACATATAATAATAATGAATCCTATACTCTATAATATCACAATCAGGTTGCACTCCAATACCATCAGAACTCTATTATCAGCTTATCAAGTGGTATCCTATCTCCTGGTTCACCACCTGATACTATTAACCTCCTCAAGTTGGTCAAGCCTACACACTGTTGCACCATCAGCAAGATAACATATATATATAGAAAACCAGCATTTGAATGCAATAACATATACCAGTATAAATGTTCATTGATACTTCAATATAAAAAACTCCTTGACATAAGGATGCCAACAGTCACTCACCTCTCACTGCGTCTTGCACGCTACTGACAACCAAACACTATCAACTCCCTATAAGTAATCCACCAGAACTTCCCCTTCCACCTCTGGAAGTTCACTACCCTAATATCCTTAGGTTCTTCCGGGCTTCACTACCAGGATCCTCTGCAGCTCCTCCAGGCTGCTATCATGAAGTTTCCTTGAGCAACTACGGTGCTTCACCCTTCTGCTAGGGTCCTCCACAGCTCTCTTGGCTGCTACACCATGAAGTTTCCCCGAGCAACTATGGTGCTTCTCCACCTCTACAGAAGCACGTGACACTCCTCTTCACTGCTGCTTCTCCTCACAGCTCGAGGTCCTCTGCTCCACTACCTTGGAGTCTCATCAGCTACTTCATCTGCTGGCTTCGAAGTTCTCAGCAACTTCTTCCCCAAAAAACAAACCTGCAACCCATCGACACTCCAATAAAATGTTCCCCATTAACACATAAACAAAAATAACCACACAATATGCTTGCCTCAAACCTCTATCTGTTCTCTACATACAGTGAGAGTGGACTCCCCCGTTTTGGGCGGGTCCATACTCCACCTCGCCTGGCGGCGGTCTTCACTCGCTGGGAGGGTCTTCCTCCATCCGGAGCCAGGCTCCCTCAGTCGTCCGCCAGCGCTCAGAGGGGACGGACGTCGCTCCGTGTTCCTCCCTCTCCACTCTCTTATTTCAGGCCTTCTGCCTTATTAAAACATGTCTAACTTATAAATAAACATCGCTACTGTCGCTGGGCACACGACCAACTACAAGCAATCACTATGAACTGGCGTATATCGTGCTTACCACAGATTAACTGGTCGAGGGCGCTTTTCCTCTGACGGCGTCTGGTCAGGGCGCTCCACACAGCCCACAATAATGCTTCTGGGCGATTTAATATCTGCTCGTCGACCAGGACTTGAGACCACAACGTTCCCAGCTCGATTCCACAGCTGGTACGTCTGCACACTTCTCTTCTCTTCGAGATATATCACTAGGGGTTCCCTTCTGACGGGAGCTCAACGGAGCGCGGCTTCCCCCTGCGATGTCTGGCACTCAAGTGAGGTCAAGGTCCTCCAGAAGCGAGCCTCACGCCTCCAGCAAAATGTCCACATCTCCTAGCCCGTCATTTATCTATTTTCTTCTGCATTGCCCATAATCTCAAACTGTTACACATATCCAACCAACTATTTTACATATGCGTTATCACCTCAATACTTGCTAGACCTTCTAGTTAGGTCAGGCTTGCTGAATAACTCTCAAGAAGGGAGACTCGTTTCTCCTGCAGGCTGAGATCATAACACTCCCCTCCCCTTATTTTTGAGAGTTATTCCAGTGGCAAAGCTCGGGATAATACATCCGCCACCACACTGTCTCGTTCTTCACCCCATATACTCTCTTAGGAGTCTACAATTAGTTCGTTGCTCCTTGCAACATCTGGCTCACAACTCTCCAGAAACATGATCTTCTCATAAACGATTTGACTTCTCTGGCACCTCTTGGCTAGGCTGTCCTCCTTGGACGCCTGCACTCCATTGGTCCACTCTACTTATTGTCTCCACCCTCCGTTTCCTCGTCTTCTTCTCTTCACGTCCAGAGTCAGACATCTACTGTCTGTACCTCCTCTGTCGTCTTCATACTTCCATCTACTGCCATTATACTTTCGCCTCCTGTCATCATACTTCACTCCCTCGTCTTCACCGACGATTCTCCCTTTCGTCTCCTCATTTATCCGAGACATCATCCTGTTTGACTTCCATCGAGTCCTCGGCTTTCTTCTATTCATCCATGCTTGCATCATCATCCTCTTCCCACACTTTTCACCTCTATACAACTCCATTTCTTCTCCTTCAACTCTTCTTCGTTCCCTAAAAGTTTCTTCGGGCACTGTATTACATCCAACAGCACTCGACCGTACATGTCGCTTTGCCTCTCCCAGAGTGCTCGTAAGCATCTCTCCACACATACTGTCTCTTCTCCTTTCATTTTCTCGGCTATTACTCTTCTTCATTATCTCTTCTCCACGTTTTCTGTGAAACATGTCAACTCCTGACATCTCAAACAACTTAACTCTACTACCCATATGCCTCTGTGCTCGTGGACAACTTGACGCTCTACTCCCGTCCTCAGTATGTCCACATCTTTCCTCATTCCTACTCAGCACAGTTGCATTCGCCTTCCGACTCTTAATTTCAGCAGTCTGGGCTCTACTCAGGTCCGCTCTCTTCACATGATTCTTCTTCGGCTGGGCCATCTTCACTTTTGACCTCACCGAGACTTCATTTTCCTGGGCTGGACCTTCATCAAACAGCCACGCTATATCTACATCGATATCTTCCACCGGTTTAATCGACACTGTCTCATCTTCTCCAGTGTCTTCCTCGTCGGCCACCTCTGCCTTCATCACTACCGAGACAGGGTTTTCAATGGCTTGGCGGTCTCCTGACTCATCTCCTCGGATGTCAGTCAGGTTCACACTCTCAGGTGTCCCACCCGTGCAGTGGCCTTCTGGGCACTCCTCTGGCACAGTCTCCGCTACGACTCTCGGCAACACCTTTGTCCCGCACAAGTCATTCCCCAGGATCACTTGGACTCCTGGAATAGGTATGTCGGGGCACACTCCCAACATCACCTCTGCCGACACATATTCCGACCTTAGCTGGACAGTACATACGGGCATGTCACTCTCAGACAATAACCCATATACTTTCATCTTACTCCTGCCAGCTAACCGTCGATCATTCCCAATCAGGCTTCTCGCAATCAAGCTCTGATTAGCTCCGGTATCTCTTAAGATACCAACTTCTACCTCAGGTTGGCCTCCTACACTGATCCAACCTTTGCTCATGAACGGCCTATACCTCTCGTTCACTAAGTTTGCTCTCTGTGGTTTGTCTTGGAACACATTAGTATATTTACTTCGGGGGTCACACATAGCCAGGGTCACAACTCTCTTGCCCTGCCGACAATCTCGCATCACGTGACCCAATCCGTTACAATTGTAACATCTCATCTGGGAAAAGTCTCTCCTATATGTACCAGAGTAGCTCTGACTCTGCCCACTCGTATTGGAGTTCCTCGGGCCAGGTACACTACTTGTACTCTGTGGAGCTTTACTGGACTCTTGATTTCCTGGATAACGATTAGTTTCTCGTTTAGCTCCTCCATCCTCACTTTCAGACGAAGTGCGCGACCTACTCTTCTGAGTTTTAGGGTACTTACTTTTATCTGCCCATTTATCAAAATTTTTCTCACCCCAGACTCTTCTGGGTCTTTCATAATTTCTTCCTCCCCAGACTCCATTGGATCTTCCATTGCTGCGTCTCGCCTCGCTTCTCACTCTGTTCTCCCTCAAGCTCTTGTACGCTTCAGTAATCATATCCGCCCTATCTGCGGCATCTTTCACCTCCATTATCCCTGCTTCTTGGATCTTGAACTTTGTTTCGGGATGCATCATCTCCAAGAACTTCTCCATGACCATCAGTTGCTTCAGGTCAGCGTAAGATCCAACTCCAGCAGCCTCAATCCACTTCTGGAATCGTCTTTCCAGATCTCTTGCTGTCTCAGCAAACGTACATGCTCCAACTTTGACCATCTCTCTGAAGCGCTTTCTATAAGCTTCTGGGGTTAACTGAAACGAGCGCAATATGCTGCTCTTTACTGTGGCGTAATCCTGGCACTCTTCCAGTGACAATTGGGTGTATGCCTCCCTGGCTGCACCGGTCAATCTTAACTGGACCAGCTGGGCCCATTCCTCCTGTGGCCACTCCTTGATGCTGGCTACTTTTTCAAAGTGCTCGAAAAAGCTCTCTGCCTCTTCGGGAACAAACAAGGGAATGTCCTTCTCCCTAACCCTAACATCTGGTGGGTGTGATACCTGGGTGGTGCTCTCTGGCAACCCATGTTCAATCCTTTGCTCAGCCAAGGTTCTATTCGCTTCTATCTGCATTTGTTTTGTTCTCTCTTTTTCTTTTTCGACCTGGGCTTTTTCTTTTTCGACCTCTAACTCCAGTTCCCTTACTCTGGTTTTCTCTTTTTCTTTCTCCACCTCTAGTCTTGCTTTCTCTTTTTCTTTCTCCTGTTCCAACTCCAGTTCTCTTACTCTGGTTTTCTCTTTTTCTACTTCCAACCTGGTTTTCTCTTTTTCTACTTCCAGCCTGGTTTTCTCTTTTTCTACTTTTTTTCTCTTTTTCTACTTCCAGCCTGGTTTTCTCTTTTTCCTTCTCGGCTTCATTTTTCATCTGGAGTTCTAATTTCATCTTCTCCAGCTGGAACTGTCTTTCCTCACGCTGTTGTTGGATCTGGAGCTCTAACTGGAATCTCTCCAAGCTCCTATTTCGGCTACTCCTACTACTGCGGCTACTCTTGCTGCTCCTACTCGATCCCTGGGATCTCACTTCATCCTGCCCATCATCCTCCTTTCCACTTTCAGCTCCTTTTTGGGCTCCTTGTTCTGCCGCTTCATTTCTGGCTCTTAACTGCCTCAGGATCTCATCCTTCATCCCAGCTACTTTAGATGCTTTCAACCTAATGCCACATTTTTCTGCTATTTGTTTCAATTGATCCCTCGTGCAACCTTCCAAGTCCTCAGGCTTGCCTGACTCCACAAATGCTTGCACCTTATCCATCTTTGTCCTGTGAGTCTTCCCAAGAGAGAGAGTATACACCTGCGGTCACACAGTTTATCTCAGCAGGGGTGTACAAATCCACTCTTGGACAGGGTGTGGGTGTGTCAGTTCACTCTCCCGGACACAGGCCCCCAATTTATTATAGACTGTGGGTTGGTTGGTGTTGTCGTCGTTGATCCTTCTCTATGGACAACCCAACCCACAACTCGGCAGAGTGCTTATACTAGGAGATCACCCTTGGCGCTTCTGGCTCTTGGAGAGGGGCTCAACGTCACACGTTCAGGGGATGCGGCTCCAACACTTAGCCTCGTTGTCACGTGCACACACCCACTCGAGCCGCTGTGACTCCCCACTCTCTCCTTATGAGATATGATCTCCTCAATCCCCCTATGACTTACTAGTATTACCTCCTACCCTGTCCACAGCAGTGGTTCATGGTTCTTTCTCTCTCTCTCTCCTTCTTTACTACCTCCTGGGAAGCCTCACTAGGACAAGGGCAAACACCAGCAAATTGTGACACATTTACTGAACAAAGCACATACACGATACATACACACATATAATAATAATGAATCCTATACTCTATAATATCACAATCAGGTTGCACTCCAATACCATCAGAACTCTATTATCAGCTTATCAAGTGGTATCCTATCTCCTGGTTCACCACCTGATACTATTAACCTCCTCAAGTTGGTCAAGCCTACACACTGTTGCACCATCAGCAAGATAACATATATATATAGAAAACCAGCATTTGAATGCAATAACATATACCAGTATAAATGTTCATTGATACTTCAATATAAAAAACTCCTTGACATAAGGATGCCAACAGTCACTCACCTCTCACTGCGTCTTGCACGCTACTGACAACCAAACACTATCAACTCCCTATAAGTAATCCACCAGAACTTCCCCTTCCACCTCTGGAAGTTCACAACCCTAATATCCTTAGGTTCTTCCGGGCTTCACTACCAGGATCCTCTGCAGCTCCTCCAGGCTGCTATCATGAAGTTTCCTTGAGCAACTACGGTGCTTCACCCTTCTGCTAGGTCCTCCACAGCTCTCTTGGCTGCTACACCATGAAGTTTCCCCGAGCAACTATGGTGCTTCTCCACCTCTACAGAAGCACGTGACACTCCTCTTCACTGCTGCTTCTCCTCACAGCTCGAGGTCCTCTGCTCCACTACCTTGGAGTCTCATCAGCTACTTCATCTGCTGGCTTCGAAGTTCTCAGCAACTTCTTCCCCAAAGAACAAACCTGCAACCCATCGACACTCCAATAAAATGTTCCCCTTTAACACATAAACAAAAATAACCACACAATATGCTTGCCTCAAACCTCTATCTGTTCTCTACATACAGTGAGAGTGGACTCCCCCGTTTTGGGCGGGTCCATACTCCACCTCGCCTGGCGGCGGTCCTCACTCGCTGGGAGGGTCTTCCTCCATCCGGAGCCAGGCTCCCTCAGTCGTCCGCCAGCGCTCAGAGGGGGCGGACGTCGCTCCGTGTTCCTCCCTCTCCACTCTCTTATTTCAGGCCTTCTGCCTTATTAAAACATGTCTAACTTATAAATAAACATCGCTACTGTCGCTGGGCACACGACCAAACTACAAGCAATCACTATGAACTGGCGTATATCGTGCTTACCACAGATTAACTGGTCGAGGGCGCTTTTCCTCTGACGGCGTCTGGTCAGGGCGCTCCACACAGCCCACAATAATGCTTCTGGGCGATTTAATATCTGCTCGTCGACCAGGACTTGAGACCACAACGTTCCCAGCTCGATTCCACAGCTGGTACGTCTGCACACTTCTCTTCTCTTCGAGATATATCACTAGGGGTTCCCTTCTGACGGGAGCTCAACGGAGCGCGGCTTCCCCCTGCGATGTCTGGCACTCAAGTGAGGTCAAGGTCCTCCAGAAGCGAGCCTCACGCCTCCAGCAAAATGTCCACATCTCCTAGCCCGTCATTTATCTATTTTCTTCTGCATTGCCCATAATCTCAAACTGTTACACATATCCAACCAACTATTTTACATATGCGTTATCACCTCAATACTTGCTAGACCTTCTAATTAGGTCAGGCTTGCTGAATAACTCTCAAGAAGGGAGACTCGTTTCTCCTGCAGGCTGAGATCATAACACACACAGGGTGTTGACACTGGCTGACACACAGGGTGTTCACACCGGCTGACACACAGGGTGTTGACACCGGCTGACACACAGGGTGTTCACACCGTCTGACACACAGGGTGTTGACACTGGCTGACACACAGGGTGTTCACACCGGCTGACACACAGGGTGTTGACACTGGCTGACACACAGAGTGTTCACACCGGCTGACACACAGGGTGTTCACACCACCTGATGTGCTCTGATATGCTCGACTGAGATTCACGAAGCAGTTAAGCAAGTACTTACATACGTGTACATCTTTCCTCAATCTTTGACGGCTTTGGTTACATTTATTAAACAGTTTACAAGTATGAAAACTTGCCAATCAACTGTTGTTATTGTTATAAACAGCCTCCTGGTGCTTCGGAGCTCATTAACTATTTAATAATTGTAAACAAAGCCGCCAGTGATTGAGGAAAGATGTTCAGGTTCGTAAGTGCTTGCGTAACTGCTTCGTGAATCTGGCTCCTGGTAATTCACAACTCGCCTATAAACAGCAGACGAACTGACAGGAATACAACAACAACAAGGAACGCAGACATGATTGGCCACAGCACCTCACCCCACAGCACCTCACCATCAGCACCTCACCCCTCAGCACCTCGCCCCTCAGCACCTCACCCCTCAGCACCTCGCCCCTCAGCACCTCACCCCTCAGCATCTCACCATCAGCACCTCACCCACAGCACCTCACCCCTCAGCACCTCACCCATCAGCACCTCACCCCTCAGCACCTCGCCCCTCAGCACCTCACCCATCAGCACCTCACCCCTCAGCACCTCACCCACAGCACCTCGCCCCACAGCACCTCACCCACAGCACCTCACCCATCAGCACCTCACCCACAGCACCTCACCCATCAGCACCTCACCCATCAGCACCTCACCCATCAGCACCTCACCCATCAGCACCTCACCCCACAGCACCTCACCCCTCAGCACCTCAACCATCAGCACTTCACCCACAGCACCTCACCCATCAGCACCTCACCCACAGCACCTCACCCATCAGCACCTCACCCCACAGCACCTCACCCATCAGCACCTCAACCATCAGCACTTCACCCACAAGACCTCACCCACAGCACCTCACCCCTCAGCACCTCACCCCTAGCACCTCACCCCCTAGCACATCACCCCCTCCCCTAGCACCTCACCCTCACACTCCAGTAATGTGGCTTTGAGCATCGACAAATGCCAGACAAAGAGAGATAACGCAGCGGAGGAGAGTCCGCCCAAGCTGTATACAATGCAGCCGTTGAGAAAATAATAGCACGAGCCTCGTCCCCCAGCACCCAGGGGAACACCTGAGCCCCCACACCTGAGGTGAGTGTTCTCTCCCCCTCGGCTGGGGACGGAAGAGCTCTCATGTCACAAGGTGCGGAGGACGAGAGAGAGAGAGAGTCATTGAAATTGAAATAAGTTTATTGAGGTAAAATACACACAAAGGGATGAGGTAGCTCAAGCTATCCTCACCCCGTTCAGTACATCGTGTTAATACATACATAGACACACATCACAAACAATAAACATATTACCAAACATTCTGATAGATAAACATATACATTTCCTCCTTCACAAGTAGTATGGTATCAGACGTACACACAAATACTTTTAGAGAGTAGAGAGTCATTGTTTTCACATAGTTGAAAAAGTTTTTCATCCATTATTTTATTTTTGGTCAGGCATTAAAAGGCTAACTGTTTAAAAGTGTTTGTAAACTGTTTAATAAATGTAACCAAAGCCATCAGAGGAATGAGGAAAGATGTACACGTTCGTAAGTACTTGCGTAACTGCTTCGTGAATCTTGCCCCCAGGTCGTTAGGTTGGTGCTGGGTGTTAGATAGTTCAGGTAGGAATGCTTTATAGTTTGTCGTGCATGTTGCTCTCTTCCACAAGTGTTGGTTCAATATCTTAAGATGACTTATGAAATTTCTTGAAACTTAAAATGTTTCAAATTTAATTAATACATTTGTATTGATATTGAAATTAAATAATGTTTACATTTTGAAAAATATAGACTGATAAGGAGATTTCTGGTGAGTGTATGACTGGTGTAACAGAGTGTATGACTAGTGTAACAGAGTGTATGACTAGTGTAACAGAGTGTATGACTGGTGTAATAGGAGCCTAACTTCTGGTGAGTGTATGACTGGTGTAACAGAGTGTATGACTGGTGTAACAGAGTGTATGACTGGTGTAACAGAGTGTATAACCGGTGTAACAGAGTGTATAACTGATGTAACAGCGTATGACTGGTGTAACAGGAGCCTAACTTGTGGTGAGTGTATGACTGGTATAACAGGAGCGTCACTACCACCTCACCACAAACTCAATACGGGCAGGTGACTGTTATGAACTGTGTGAAACTAGTGGCCACAATGCTTCAAGAGTCTTCCTCGACAACGTTTCTACCACATCGGATTCCAGTACTTTGAACACCGGCGTTCGAACCTCCACTAAATCGATCTCCACCAAATTCGGAACATATTCCTCTCGTATTGGATTACGCTCCCATGGGTTCTTTCTTCCCTTGGATCCATCTATAATACATACGACCATTCTTTAAAATAATATGAATGATATATTCAGAAAATGGTAGGGAGAAAATATTAATAATAAAATAAGAGAAGGTATTTTTATTGGTGCGGGTTGCCCAGGTTGGCAATGTGATTATTTCATTAGGACGGCTTTTCCGTCAGCGAAATGAAATTGAATAGTTTCTCGCGGCGAATATGGAGCGCCGGGCGAGGCTGTGGCTCTGTTTCACTCGGGATTATTGTTACATTTCTCTCTTTACATAGCTATTTTTCTAGTTATTGTGGACGACACGCACACACGCGCACGCACACACACACACACACACACACACACACACACACACACACACACACACACACACACTCACTCACTCACTCACTCACACACACACACACACACACCATATTGCCCCCTGAACTCAAACCGGCAGTTAGGAACCTTCGTGGAAATAAGGAAACAGTTGTCAGGAGAGGTGATTAAGTCGCCAATATACATCCTAAAAAAATGATGAATATATTTAGAAAGTAAACGTCATTCTCTCTAATCAAACTAAATTCCAAAGGATCACTAAGAATACTTCTGCCGAGATACAAAGGTAAACAGGTTGTTTGACACTGTTAATGGCAGAATGTGCTGCCTTCACCCGCTGATAACTACAGGAGGATACACACACCTGCATGTGCTTCTGGCAGCTGTCAAGACTTGGACCCACTTGGACCCATCATCAGTCACAGACCTACACCTTTGTATAGTCTAAGTGACTCAACTCTGCTAACTCCAAAAGGGGTAATAGGAGTAAAACACACAGAAACTGCATTGGAGGGGACCTAAACATTCCCTGTAATGCGTTATGTGTGGCGTCCTCCGAGGCTAAGGGACCCCTTCTTCCAGCCAGAGGTGGTACTCCCTTCTAAAATAATAATAATATATAAGTTGCTTACTAGATCAACATTGTTTAAATCTTTGAAGTAGATGTAGTTCTCACTAGTTGATTATTAGGTCAACATTGTTTTAAAGTTTTATGCAAGTTTACCTTAAATTCCGAGGGTTAAAATCTTTACTCACCATTTGCCTTATATAGCTGCCAGTGATCCCACTGACCAATGATTGGTGTAGCTGGAATGTTGACTTTGCGTCGTAATGAGGCCATATATATTCAGTAACAAAGATGATCTTGTATTAAGTTGTTTAATGAGTTCAGTATTGACGAGGAGCTGTGTCAGTTTCGTGTTAAAGTTAGTAATTACTTTACATGGATAAAGCCTTCTCTTTATCCATGTAGTCGACATTATTTAAAATTACAACTACATTCAATTAAACATCTCTCGTAATATGGAAATGAATATCCTTTTTTTTTGAGAAATGGTCTGACGAATCACTGGGGGTAGTTCGGTACTTTCTACCTGCTCATAGAGGCTTGCACATTTCCTTGGAACACATTATTCTCATACATTATTTTCTGGTACAGCTCACTTTTTTCCTACCACAGACGTGGCCAGACATTTACAATGCTAACCAGCATATATACATTTCCTTCTGTCCTCCATGGACAGGGTTAGAGATCTGTTAAACATATAATTCAGTGATTAATTGAACAATCAACCACAGAAGATGATCATAGTGCTTTTAAAATGCTAATCAAACCTACAAACATAAGTTTAAGGTGCTCTTGGTACCCCACAAGCGTCGAGAACACTAATGTTGATAATGTTATTAGATGTGGTCCATTAGCACCTAATGTTGAAGATCATAGAATGGACGATCTGCTAATTCAACAACATTCTAGAAAACAATGATCTCAGGAGGAATGCGTCCGTTTGATGAGTTTAAAATGTCTACGCATGACTGACTTCACCCTCATTGACCTATTCGGGTCAGCACGTGCTTACTGTTTTGTGACCCGGGCAGAAACAATTTGGCAGTGTTTTCTTACCTCATACCTCTGTTCACCTAGCAGTAAAACGATACATAGCAGTTAGGTACTGTTGTAGGCTGGGTTCTATGGTCATTTAATGTTGATGGTCATTACTTCGCCTAGTATCTAAATCCCACACACACAGCCCGTGGGTTTGCTACCAGACTAGTACCCGAATTGAGGGGTATGAACTATGAGGAGAGATTACGAGAATTAAACCTTACGTCGGTGGAAGACAGAAAAGTTATTTTTTTTTTTGGGTGGGGGGGGCAATGATCACTACATACAAGTAGATAAAGACAGATTATTTAACACAAGGGGACACAGGTGGAAACTGAGTGCCCAAATGAGTCATAGAGACATTAAAAATAATTTTTTCAATGTCAGAGTAGTTAACAGATGGAATGCATTAGGCAGTGATGTGGTGGAGACTGACTCTACACTTGAAACTCAACAGTTTCAAGTGTAGATATGATAGAGCCCAGTAGGCTCAGGAACCTGTACACCAGTTGATTGACAGTTGAAAGGCGGGACCAAAGAGCCAGAGCTCAACCCCCGCAAGCACAACTAGGTGAGTACATAAGGCATACACTCATTTACTTAATAACAAAACCCGGGGAGGATTGACTGGGAACCAATCCATTAGTGTTTTCTCCTCTTCACCCAACAGCGTCTGGGGACCTGGGAGTTAACCCAATTGCGGGTGGTGTTGGCGGGTCGTGAAATTTACGTAAGGAATTTACGCCAAGTCTTTCGCACTCTCCTGAGTGCTTTGTCAAGGTCTGAGTGTGTGGTGAGGACCAGACTTACATCTCAACGTCTAATCATTGATTAGACGTTATTAGATTAGACGTTGAGACGTAAATCTCGTCCTAATCACACACTCAGACCTTGACAAAGCACCCAAGAGAGTACAAAAAACTTGCTGTAAATTTCTTACATAAATTTCGCAAATACACAACTGTGAGTTTTTATCCTATGTTATTATGTATGTGAGAAGACATTACCCTTACTAAAATAATAATATAACACAGGCAAATAACCAAATATGTTTACAACGCATGTCGAATTGCATAGTTTCCCCTACTGCCAACAGCTGCTTTATAGTTTTCTATGATGGGACGCGATTGGAGGGCGGTTATGGCGGCAGATTTGTTATGATCGATGTGGCGCCAAGACGTCCACTGAACAGATGAAGCACGACCTGCCTCACTCACTCAGGCAACACCACTCTGTATCAACAATAATGAAATATATAACTCAATCTTTATAATAATTTTAGTTTATCCTACGCTCTCTATTAGTTGTGTTGTGAGTATACCTTTGTCCTCTATAACATATGTACACATCCTTGAAGGGTTAGACTATGCCAAGCTTGATATAAATATATATATACATTTATTAGACATTATTTAATGTGTTGGCTAATTATCAGCCAACACGTCCACACGAATTATGTCAGTTTCATAAATCTAATATATAAAAATAAACAAGTTATAATAATTTATGGAGCCCGGTCCCGGGGTTTGGGAAGTGGAAAACTCCCAGAACCTTATCCAGGAACAATTTATGGAGCTGCTACTGCAGCTGGAAGTGCTGCTGTTTGAACTATGACTACTGTTCATAGTGATGCGTCTGATGTTGCTGCTGCTATTATTGTTCATGCTACTGCTGCTGTTGCTATTGTGGCTGCTGCTGCTATCTTGAGGTTATCTTGAGATGATTTCGGGGCTTAGCGTCCCTGCGGCCCGGCCCTTCACCTGGCCTCCTTTTTGTTACACATCCCCCAGGAAGCAGCCCGTAGCAGCTGTCTAACTCTCAGGTACCTATATACTGCTTCCAAAATTAAGTTCCTCTCTCCTATTTGTCTTTTTCCACACACTAAGGATTTATATTATAATTGTTACATTGATTTATAGTTTATATATTCAATAGATATAGAAATATATATTCAATAGATATATAAAAATATATATTCAATAGACATGTGTGTTTATCACGAAAATAAACACGTGATTAAAAATGTGACAGTGTCAGACCACGGAAGAAAATTGAAACAGGAATTTCCTTAAGTATTTTCGTATATTAATACATCTTCAGAAGGATTGAAGGACTCCTTCTGAAGATGTATTAATATTCAATAGACATGTATAGAAATATATATCCAATAGACATAAATAGAACTATATATTTAATAGACATAGATATAAATACTGTATATATATATATATATATATATATATATATATATATATATATATATATATATATATATATATATATATATATATATATATATATATATATATATATATATATATATATATATATATATATATATATATTCAATAGACCTATATAGAAATATATATATTCAATAGACATAGAAATATATATTCAATGTACATATACAGAAATATATATACAATATTAATATAATCTGATCCATCTATGAGTGGTTCAGCGGGTTTCATTCCGACACCTCGCCAGTAATATTGCCTCAGATTCGAGCCCTGGCCAGGTAGGAATGATTGGGCACTTATCCACATATGTTCCTGTATGTTTATCCAGCAATAATTTGGGACATGATTGTAAAATAATTAGCAAATCGTGTTCCAGGGGCTAAGTTGTAAGGAGAGCATTAAGAGCTGAAGCAAGAGCTCACGGCTCACTAACAAGAGTCAGGAGTCATCCTTGAACTCTCCTGTGTGGCCAAACAAAACAAACAAACAAACACGGGAGGTTTGTGGCTGGTGGTGTCAGGAGCGCCACCTGGGGCGCCAGCTGCCCGTGTCGAGCCCCGCCGCCTTATGAAAATTGAACCAATCAAAAAGGAGCATGGAACCAGACCTCGGTTTGTTATTAGCCAGTGTCGTCCACCTCGCTGACTCGGGTGAGGCAAGGTCTCGTTTATGTATTGGTGGGGTGTTGTGAGGGGTGTGTTGTGAGGCAGTGTTGTGAGGGTGTTGTGAGGGGTGTGTTGTGAGGCAGTGTTGTGAGGGGTGTGTTGTGAGGGGTGTGTTGTGAGGGGTGTGTTGTGAGGCAGTGTTGTGAGGGTGTGTTGTGAGGCAGTGTTGTGAGGGAGTGTAGTGAGGGAGTGTTGTGAGGGAGTGTTGTGAGGGAGTGTAGTGAGGGTGTGTTGTGAGGGAGTGTTGTGAGGGAGTGTAGTGAGGCAGTGTAGTGAGGGAGCGGGTGTTACACACTAGTTACAGATGTTTCACTTCCTTAACATATTCATTACATGCTCCTCCGCCTCGTCTGGGCGCGAGCCTCCACAAAATATAATTTAGGCTCGTGTGAGGCTGGCAGCTACGGCATGCGACTGTGAATGCCGGGTTCGATGCTGGTAATTGGACCATCCAATTCTCTTTCGGCAGGGTTCGGGCCATCACCTCAAATTAGCGGCGTGAACGGCGCGGAGATGCGAACGGGAGCGGCTGCCGGTGATTACGGCGCCCGGCGACACAAACGCCCAACCCCGCGATACAACCTTAATTAAATATGTAAATGAGATGTAGGAGAGATGGGGGTAGTGTGGCCTGGGGTGTGACCTTCCTGAGGTGAGGCCTGGGGTGTGACCTTCCTGAGGTGTGGCCTGGGGTGTGACCTTCCTGAGGTGAGGCCTGGGGTGTGACCTTCCTGAGGTGAGGCCTGGGGTGTGACCTTCCTGAGGTGAGGCCTGGGGTGTGACCTTCCTGAGGTGTGGCCTGGGGTGTGACCTTCCTGAGGTGAGGCCTGGGGTGTGACCTTCCTGAGGTGAGGCCTGGGGTGTGACCTTCCTGAGGTGTGGCCTGGGGTGTGACCTTCCTGAGGTGAGGCCTGGGGTGTGACCTTCCTGAGGTGTGGCCTGGGGTGTGACCTTCCTGAGGTGTTGCTGAGGCGGGGTGACCTTCCTGAGGTGTGGCTGAGGCGGTGTGACCTTCCTGAGGTGTGGCTGAGGCGGGGTGACCTTCCTGAGGTGTGGCCTGGGGTGTGACCTTCCTGAGGTGTGGCCTGGGGTGTGACCTTCCTGAGGTGTTGCTGAGGCGGGGTGACCTTCCTGAGGTGTGGCCTGGGGTGTGACCTTCCTGGGGTGTTGCTGAGGCGGGGTGACCTTCCTGAGGTGTTGCCTGGGGTGTGACCTTCCTGAGGTGTTGCTGAGGCGGAGTGACCTTCCTGAGGTGTGGCCTGGGGTGTGACCTTCCGGAGGTGTGGCCTGGGGTGTGACCTTCCTGAGGTGTTGCTGAGGCGGGGTGACCTTCCTGAGGTGTGGCCTGGGGTGTGACCTTCCTGAGGTGTTGCTGAGGCGGGGTGACCTTCCTGAGGTGTGGCCTGGGGTGTGACCTTCCTGAGGTGTTGCTGAGGCGGTGTGACCTTCCTGAGGTGTGGCCTGGGGTGTGACCTTCCTGAGGTGTTGCTGAGGCGGTGTGACCTTCCTGAGGTGTGGCTGAGGCGGGGTGACCTTCCTGAGGTGTGGCTGAGGCGGCGTGACCTTCCTGAGGTGTGGCTGAGGCGGCGTGACCTTCCTGAGGTGTGGCTGAGGCGGGCTGACCTTCCTGAGGTGTGGCTGAACCTATATATATATATATATATATATATATATATATATATATATATATATATATATATATATATATATATATATATATTGTTTTGGGTCAGCTCCCCCCCCCCCTCATGCCCGTATTTAAATAGGATTAGCACCTATTGAGACAGCCAACGACTCATATGAAGCCTGAAATCTGGATTTGATTGGCCATAAAGTGTTTTAATATATATTTTCCAGTTGTTATCGGCGTTGATTTAAGGTTACTGGAGCGTGTTTTGCCCCCTGGGAGGGGGGGAGGGAGAGGGAGAGAGAATGGGAGGGAGGGACGGAGCTAGAATGGGAGGAATGGGGGAAAGGGAGGGAAGGAGAGAGAACAAAATGATGGGATGGAGCGAGATTGAGAGGAGATTCCCTACATTCCCACGTGGGGTTAGGTTTAATTCTCACTACTTTCCTATTTCAATTCCCTATGTTTTATCTTCTAGCTTTCCTGCTTTCTTGCCGTTTTCTCATTTCTTGTCTTTCTCCATTCTCTCACTCTCATCCCTTCCATCTCTCTCTCTCTCTTCCTCATTAGTCTTCTCTGCGGGTCTCTGTTCCATCTTTCCTGGAGACAAGTACGTTTATTTTGCTTTTCGTAAGTTGCTTCCTAGTGCAGATTCTCACCTTATTTTCCTTTGTCTCTCTTCCTTTCTCTCACATTTCACCTCTTTCTCTCCTTTTCCATTTCCTTCTTTTCCATCCCTCTTCCCATTATCTCTCGTTTCTCGCTCCCCTTTCTTCCTTTTCTCTCTTTCTTTCCTTCCTATCCTCTTCCATCCATCTCTTGCTCGCTTCCTTCTCTCGTCTCTCCTTTTCATGGACTTGTATGGCGCCGTCGTCATATGGGTCAGGTCAATGTTTATACGGAGGGTGGGGGCTCAAGTGTGTGGGGTTCGATCCTCTCCTGTTTCACATTGTACCCCGGGTATCAATAGGCGGATCAACACTCCTCGATTCTCTTTTGTTTTCCATTGTCTTGGCGCCCTGGAGCTTCTTTCATCTATTGTTTGCAAATTTGTCTCTTTTCCCCCGTGAGTCTTGTCGAGTGAATATCTTCACAAGGACTGAAGGAGTTTATTGATTATTCAGTATTTTATGGGAGAAATATTTTGTATTTTTTTATATTTTCGTCTGTGTTCGATTTTATGTAAAATTAAGTTTAACTTGGTTAAGCTTTTTTTCTCACCTGTACAAGTACCCTTCCTGTGTATTATACATAACCACAGTCTTGTGCACTATACTGAAGCAAGACATCACTTAACGTACTCCAGCAGCGCCTTAAATGTTACCTTACGATGAAGGTGTTTCCTTGTTAACTGACTAAGTACCCTGAGGTAATTAGCGACCTCACTTTCCTGGGCTTTTGAAGCAACGTATCAGAGCAGGATATAACAAAGCAGATTATAGCTTCATCTTCTGCTGTTATCATCAGGGATCAGATCTTCATCCACCAGTCATCATCAGAGAAGACCACATCTTCATCCATCAGTCATCATCAGAGAAGACCACATCTTCATCCACCAGTCCTCATCAGAGAAGACCACATCTTCATCCACCAGTCATCATCAGAGAAGACCACATCTTCATCCATCAGTCATCATCAGAGAAGACCACATCTTCATCCATCAGTCATCATCAGAGAAGACCACGTCTTCATCCACCAGTCATCATCAGAGAAGACCACATCTTCATCCACCAGTCATCATCAGAGAAGACCACATCTTCATCCACCAGTCATCATCAGAGAAGACCACATCTTCATCCACCAGTCATCATCAGAGAAGACCACATCTTCATCCATCAGTCATCATCAGAGAAGACCGCATCTTCATCCATCAGTCATCATCAGAGAAGACCACATCTTCATCCATCAGTCCTCATCAGAGAAGACCACATCTTCATCCACCAGTCATCATCAGAGAAGACCACATCTTCATCCAGCAGTCATCATCAGAGAAGACCACATCTTCATCCATCAGTCATCATCAGAGAAGACCACATCTTCATCCACCTGTCATCATCAGAGAAGACCACATCTTCATCCAGCAGTCATCATCAGGGATCAGACCATAACTTTAACCATAGCTGCCATCATCAGATACAACACCTGCAACAAATACAACAGCTGATACAAATACACCAGTTTAACAGATACAACACCAGCAAGCGATACAACAGCAACAAATACAGGAGATACAAGAGGTGTATCACAGATGTGGACTCGCCAGCCTCGGCTCATTACAAGTTTGGGATATTCAATAAATCGTTAATCACCAGCAACACGCGCGAGTTATTCCATACAGACCAAGATAATTATAACGTGGGCCAGTTGCCGAGAGTTTGGGAAGAGAAATGAAGCGCGTGGAAGAAATACAACGGTAAACAAATACATCAGATACACGAATACAACAAGAGGGAAACAAATACTGTACAGCAAACACAATAGCTGCAACAGATGCAGAAGCTGCAACAACTCTAATGCAATTACAAAAATGTGAACATTAAGAACAAATGCAACATTTCAAGTGATTCAACAGCTGTAATACAGTAAAGATACGCGCCAGGTGCATCAGATACTACAGCTGCATCATAACAACATCTGTAGCACTGCTAAAACAGGCTAACAGACACCATAAATCCATTACATTAACAGAGAATAACAAAATAAGTGACAGTATCGTGGCTGTGAATCCTCCCCCCCCCCCCCCGCCCTCAGCCCATCCAAGACGAGGCACTGGCGCCAAGGTCCGTACAACTAGCGTATTATATATATATATATATATATATATATATATATATATATATATATATATATATATATATATATATATATATATATATAGGAACTTATTATATAGGAACTATAAAATAATGGAGAGGAAACCAATAGGATACGTGAGAGAGCTATGACATGAAAACCCAGCCAAGGCGACAACGAGATGATAGGAAATACTAAACCAAGGAAGGAGAGGCGGGAGGGACTTTAAATTAGAAAATGATATAATGGAAATACGAATAGACAGAGAAGCAAGAGAAACTGAGAGAGATAGAGATAAGTTGGGAAAGCACAGAGTGGCAGGAGACCTGTCTATGGATGACTGATGTTCCTAATATGTCACAAGATCAAAAAAATATATTGTAGATCAATATCTATATCTATCTATCTATCTATCTATCTATCTATCTATCTATCTATCTATCTATCTATCTATCTATCTATATGTCTGAATATATTGAAAGACTGGTGTTGACAACGGCTCTGATCGGCCGAAACGTTCATCTTTCTTTTCCATTTCTCTGGGGGTTTTCTGCATACAAATGGTCAGTGTTTCGTGATCGTCAATTAAGATAGTAGTCCCAGATTAAGACTGTAGTCCCTAATATGACAGAAGACCAAATTAAAGGATGACTGTAGTCTCAAACCTGACAGGTGAGAGCATTGGTCATGACTCTTATCATCTTTGAAGTGTTATCAAGAGTGCGAATAGTTTCACCATAGTACTGGAGAGAGCAAGAGGAGCAGGAAATAAACAGCAGCAGCATGTGAAGCAGGATGAGCAGTGTGAACCAGAATACTACGATGAGTGATAGTTTATAGAAAGCCCAGTTTTATATAGAGGGGACGAAAGGTATTAGTGTGATTTTTAAGTTCAGTAATGAAGGGAAGGCGTAATACAGGGAGCCAATTGTTGGAAGTTGTTTTAAGATTAAAACAATTTTTTTCTTTGAGATATATACAAGAGTTGTTACATTCTTGTACAGCCACTAGTACTCGTAGCGTTACGGGCAGGTCCCTGGAATACGGTGTCCCGCCGCGAAGAATCGTTGTTACAACCAAGTACACATTTTACTGTTGAGTTAAACAGAGGCTACAGTTAAGGATTTGCGCCCAGTAAATCCTCCCCGGCCAGGACACGAACCCATGACAAAGCGCTCGCGGAACGCCAGGCGAGTGTCTTACCACTACACCACGGAGACTGGCAATTCCAACAATTCTTATGCTTGAGAATAGGCACAGTTGATCACCTTTCTGAGATAACCATAAAGGCTTCGCTTATGACCTTTATGTGGCTGTGTACAAGAGTAGCGGCCAAAATTTATTCATCATGTACGTTCTACTGTTAAAACATCTATTTGACAATTATCATGACTGACTTTAGATAGATAATGAGAAACTTGGGTTACGTCTCCCTCTGAAGTCTAAGTCTTTCACTATTATAAAATAATTGGCAGGATTGTGGAGCCCGGAGCGGTAAAGGACAATCACACTCCTGACGTGACGAGTTTCCACTTGTAACAACTGTAGGTGTTGTGAGCCACTAAGGTGACTTTACAGGCGTCCAGGGGCCCAAAGACTTAACAATAAATTAATTCCATATCCTCCGTGATTTCTTGGGGCGCGGGGCTGCTCCTGACATAAGTGGCGGGCGCGGCGCGGGGTTATTACATTTTGCCCGCGTTATGGGACAAGTTCCCCAGGACAAATTACGTTAGTGGTCACAATAGACGTTTGAGAGGAGGTTGGTGGGAGGGTCGGACAGGCAGGTCACCCGCCTGCCCTACACGGCGTCCCCGACCCCACACCCTCCTCTCCTGATCCTCTTCCTGACCTCTCCAACCACTTGGGCTGGACGGTAGAGCGACGGTCTCGCGTCGTGCAGGTCAGCGGCAACCACCACACTTGCTCAGCTTGTGTACTAAGCAAACCATGGCACTGAATGTTGGAGCGTCACATTTTGACCCTCCTTCTCTCCATAATCCAAGACACTAGCACTTAAGTACCCAACTATACATAGTTGAAAGTATCTTTCATGTGTGTTGAACCCTAATCCCTTACACAGTCTCTCTCCTCGCTAAGCATCGTAACTATATCATTGAAACACTTACGAATGGGGCCTCATTTGAAACACGGCTCTCATTATGTGTTTTTTCAGACCTGTACTCTGGCGCTATTCTTATGTAGACAGCCGGGTTAATTTAAACTCTAGTATTCCACCGCCCTGGGTGCTAGGAGCTCCCTAGGTGCTAGGAGCTCCCTGGGTGCTAGGAGCTCCCTGGGTGCTAGGAGCTCCCTAGGTGCTAGGAGCGCCCTGGGTGCTAGGAGCGTCCTGGGTGCTAGGAGCGCCCTGGGTGCTAGGAGCGCCCTGGGTGCTAGGAGAGCCCTGGGTGCTAGGAGCGTCCTGGGTGCTAGGAGCGTCCTGGGTGCTGGTAGGATGTGCCAGCAGGTCTAGCTGCAGGCAAGAGTCGAAGGGAGGGGCATGTGTGTGTGGCTCGTTTATGGCAAACATTTTTAGTGAGGGAAAAAAAGTTACATTGGAAGCTCTGCTTTGTATAACGGAACATTCGTTGTATTGTATTAAGCGTGGCTGAGGCATCATTAACTGTGGGTAATGTGAGGAGATCATTTGATATCAGTTGAAAGCACACTTTTGTGTGGCTAATCAGCATTAATGAGGTATCAAAATTCAATGATAAATCAGAGTTTGTTAAATATTTGTGAAGTGATTCAGCTGTTTTATGCTATAATTGTCAGTGTTGGTAGTTCGTGCCTCTACAACGAGCCCCGTCCTCTCCTGCTATTGAAAGCGTTTTCAGCTTGATATTATGTGATATTCAGCCTCTGGAACATAATCATTCAAGAACGAGTTTAGGAAAAACAAAAAAATGCAAATAGATATTTTGCTATCCATTTAAACCATATATTATTGACAGTTATTTTAGTGGTATTATTGGACGACCAAAGAATGATCTATATTTTTGTCACATGAAACCAACAATTCTAACACGAATCTTCTCTATATTTCTTATGCTCTTCTTCACTGGAGAAGGAAATTGAAACAAATAACTCTCCGAAGTTCATGTTACAATTTTATTATCACCCGACGCTAAGAGATGCGCTTCATTGACCGAAGTAGAAGTAGACACAAAATAGAAGCGAATACAATTTAGCTGGAGGGAGTTATCAGGGGAAAACGCCAAGCCATTACGACTATATAGCACTTGGAATGGATCAGGATAAGGATTTGGAGTGGGACGGGGGAAGGAATGGTGCCCAACCACTTGGACGGTCGGGGATTGAACGGCGACCTGCACGAATCGAGACCGTCGCTCTACCGTCCACCCCCAAGCGGGTAAGCTGGAGCAGCCGACAATATTCAGAAGGATTCAGAAGGAATATATTCCGAATTAATTTTCAGGACATAGCTGTTCTGGAGAAGGTGCAACTCCGGGCAACAAAAGTCATTACAGAGCTAAGTCATCTTTCTAAGTCATCAGGAACGGTTGAGGGCCACAGGGGTAATAACACTGCAAACCAGGCATGACGGGGCGGACCTTATTGGAACTTAAAATACTGAACAAGTTAGAGGATGTTGATTCGGAAAATTTCTTCAAAAGGTCGGGTGTTACACAAATAAGGAGCAACGGTTTCCAGCTTAACAAGTCACAATGTAGGACTGAGAACAGGAGATGCTTTTTCACCCACAGGATTATTAACCCATGGAACCGCCTACCCGCCGAAGCCGTACCTGACAAAACTGTGCTGAGTTTTAAAATATACCAGAAGATCATCATCACGGCAAATGGGGGGAACATTCGACAAGCCGCCGGCTTTTTGTCCTCGTCGACAAATCCTATTACAGCATAACAGGGACAGGGGCAAGCATGATGGCCAGAGGAAGCAGGGGAAGCAGTGCCATTAGGTAAATCAGGTAAATATACCGGATAATGAGGTGAAGTATGGGGTGGTATGGGCCAAGAAGCCTTCCGGTGCTTCCTTACGTCTCATGCTGGACGTTGTGTTGTGTCTTGGTCTTGATGGTAGAATGTAACTGTTAGCTGGCTGGTGATAGTTAACTGAGGTAGTTTGATGTACTGCGCTTCGCTGATTACATATTGTTGCAATATTTCTCGCGTCGTGTTTGCAAACAAGTTTGCTAAACGGAAGAATACTAGTAGTAGACTGTTTGATGTGAATAATGACAATTATTATGACTAATAGCCAACATATTCACCACGCCTCACCTCTACACACACACACACACACACCACACACACACACACACACACACACACACACCACATGCGCATATCCTACACTAAAGTGTTCATGTCCGCAGCGCGACACACACACCTGGCCGGCACCACCTCCCACTCTTCATCCCAACCACTTGGGGTGGACGGTAGAGTGACGGTCTCGCGTCATGCAAATCAGTGTTCAATCCCCGACCGTCCAAGTGGTTGGGCACCATTCCTTCCCCTCGTTCCATCCCAAATCCTTATCCTGACCCCTTCCCAGTGCTATATAGTCGTAATGGCTTGGCGCTCTTCCCTGATAGTTCCCTCTCCTTCCCTCCCGCTCTTCATATCATGTCCGCCATTTTTAAAGCCTTTGGGTAAGCAAAAATCACTGCTCGCTATTATAAATTTTCAATTTATTGTTAATATATCACCGTTGTCCTGACCACATACTGTGTTCCTCTGCTGGGTTTTGTTCAGCAAAATTGATTTTATGAGAAAAGTGACGTTTTGTATTAATTACGAGCGATAATCAGCCTGTCTTTCATTACTGAATATATGCACAATATATCATCTTGCAGCTTCCGATGGTGAGAGAGAGAGAGAGAGAGAGAGAGAGAGAGAGAGAGAGAGAGAGAGAGAGAGAGAGAGAGAGAGAGAGAGAGAGAGAGAGAGAGACAGAGAGAGAGAGAGAGAGAGAGAGAGACAGAGAGAGACAGAGAGAGACAGAGAGAGACAGAGAGAGACAGAGAGAGAGAGAGAGAGAGAGAGAGAGAGAGAGAGAGAGAGAGAGAGAGATATATATAGAGAGAGAGAGAGAGACAGAGACAGAGACAGAGACAGAGAGAGAGAGAGAGAGAGAGAGAGAGAGAGAGAGAGAGAGAGAGAGAGAGAGAGAGAGGCTGGGAGGGAGCTAAGATAACATCGCATCATCACTTCAGCCTGGATGCTTCATCTCAAGAGAGAGTGAGAACGTTTGATGTGTTGAGTCAGTCAGTGACGTGCAGGAGTTTGCTCGGCTGCCTGAGAGTAATGGATTTCAATATGTTCCTAAGCTTTCCTTGTGAATCACAGACGTTGAGGTTTTTCCTTTGATCAAAAACAGCACCTGGAAGACTCATTCCTCCCGTTCATTATTGGATTCTCTGAGATGCGACCAAACTGGACCCAAACAAAAGGTGGGAATGTAAACAGGAGTGTGAGTGGGGCGGAAGCAGTGTTCTAACTGTTAACGACTGTGGTGTAGGTCGTCATCAACTAACAGTCACTGTTCACACTCATACACTATCTTTCGAACATGGTGTTCGAACACTTTTGAACATGAAAAATACCCTCCCCCTCCAAAAAAAAAGTATACCGTATAAGTATACCATACACCACCTGAAGAGTATCTCGAGGGGTCTGGGTACACTGAGAGGTGTACCCAGCTGCTCGGTGTATTCTTACTGAACTATACATGTTGGCTGGTCAGTATGCTTATGGGGCCCTTAATAACCTTGGTGACTTAAACGCACCAACTCAAGCAGAATATCACTGTCTACGGTCTTAAGGTGTCACTGGTGCCGGATATAAAGGACTTGACCTCATGGCTTGAAGGAGACCGGCAGGATACTGTATATGTCTAGTATTAATATGATTTTCTATCCGATTTCCATTAGATCAAAAAAGTTCTTGAATCTTTGATATTCTTTATTGCTTTGCTCTAATTCCCATTCCCTCGTAATGAATTGCGAGGGATGGGATACGAACAGCGACTGAGAGAACTGAACCTGACGACCATTGAGAAAACTAAAGAGAGGGAGAGACATGATAGAGACGTATATAATACTTTAGGGGATTGGCAGAGTGGAAATAGATGAAATGTTTACAATAGAACAAGTAGGGGGAAGGCTTGAGACTCTCAAGAGTCAGAGAGATGTTAGAACGTTTTTATTTAGCGTGAGAGTAGTGGGAAGATGGAAAGACTTAAGGAACTGGTTGTGGAAGCATAACATGTGGGGGGGGGGGGGTCAGTAAGACACCATGTGGGTGGTGTCAACATGACACCATGTGGGTGATTATAGTGCTATAATCACTATCATCAATTACGTATTTAAGAACAAAAATATTTTTCGTATATCATCATTCAAGTCTAAATATAAGTTATAACTATCATGGTGTATGGTATATGGTCAATAATAACATAGTATTACTAGGAAGGTCAACGATAATAACTGTTAACCAATAATATCTCTCTCTTCACCAGTCAATAATTATGACTGGCTGGCTGAGCGGTATTGGCATCTCCCTCGTGGAGTCACACAGTGTTCGATATCCCAGTTTCTTTACTCTGATTTATAGTTATAAAATATTGCATATCAAATATGGTAATTTCACATGTTTAACTGCCTTTCGTGTATTGGTGATTGGGCTACGGTAATCTCCGTGGCGCAGTGGTAAATCACTCCCCCGGCGCTTCGCCAGTGCTTTGGCCTGGCTCCGTATTCTGGGCGTGAAGGATTGACTGGGCGCCAATCCTTAACTGTAGCCTCTATTCACCCAGCAGTGAATGGGTACCTGGTTGTTAAATGATTTGGCGGGTTGTATTCCAGGGAACACAGGATTAAGGACCTGCCCGAAAGCGTGCCAGTGGCTGTACAAGAATATAAGAACTCTTGCATGTATAAAAGATAAATATATAAATATATAAAATTAATAATGATAAGGAAATGTGTGAGATTTTAAATAGAGTAAGTATCTTGTCTCTGTATTTACTGGAGAAGAATTTGATCTGATTCTTGCATTTGAACACATATATGTAGGTGGAGAAGAGGACAGTTGACTAGTTTAGAGGTTACCGGGGAGAAAGGTATTGAGCAAATAGACAATAAAAGTCGAGCAGTCACCAGACGAAGTGTTTGCCAGGGTGCTTACGGAATGTAAAGAGCTTAATGAGCCCTTGTCTTCAATATTTAATAAATCAATAGAGTCGAGCAGACTACCGGGGTTGTAAATGGAAAACTTGTCCTCATACAAATTATGTCTGAATTTGGCCGTATGGCCGAAAATGGACGTAATTTGAAATTGAAAAATAATTGAAAATACCTTTAGGACTTTTTTCTTCCAAAACAGTAAGTTAAGGGTCCTCTGGTAGGTTAGGAGGGCAAGAAGTTCTCCTAAGGTTTCAAAACGTCATGTAAACCGTTAATTGAAAGTTTCCTCTCCTAACCTTACCGAGTAAGCCAGACGACTCAAACAGAAAACGGGACAGTGCGTCACTTTCGTGAGCCGATGTCATTACAAATTACGTCCAAATTTGGCCATAGCGCATATGAGGGAAAACCGACGTAATTTTAACAGGACGGGTTGCCCCAAAAGATCACTTGCGTCGAACTATCGTCCAATTATCATGACGTCTTTTGTAGGAAAATTACTTGAATCGATAATCGCAAATGCCAATAGTTTACAACCTGAATAGATTAATAAAGGTTTCACATCACAGTTTTACTGACTGCCGCTCGTGTCTTAACACATTTCCTCAACCTATTTTCCCGTATATTACAAGCAGTTGACAGCGGAATGGTTTGTGACATTCTATACCTGGAGCCAGATTCACGAAGCAGTTACGCAAGCACTTACGAACCTGTTCATCTTTTCTCAATTTTTGGCGGCTTTGTTTACAATTATTGAACAGTTAATGAGCTCCGAAGCACCAGGAGGCTGTTTATAACAATAACAACAGTTGATAGGCAAGTTTTCATGCTTGTAAACTGTTTAATAAATGTAACGAAAGCCGTCAAAGATTGAGGAAAGATGTACACGTTCGTAAGTGCTTGCGTAACTGCTTCGTGAATCTGGTCCCTTGACTCTAACACATTCTTGCCTACTGTGTCTCACGTGAGACTGGTTAGAACGCTCCAGGTGCATGTATTGGGGAGGGGGTTATCCTCGGGAAGTCCGGGTTCGAATCCCGGGCGGGACAGAAATGTTGTAAGGCGTTTTCTATCACGTAATGCACCTGTTCACCTAGTGGTAAATAGGTACCCAGTAGTTTGTCAAAAGAGACTTAAAGTCTCTTCAAGACGATTTAGTTAGGCTTCTAAAATGGACACAAGATAGACACATACATATTAATGATAACTACTTTAGGGTGGGCCCAGGTAATGACGATAGAATTACAATCTTTAAATAATATTGAAATTACGAAATCATGATACGACAAAGATTTGGGACTCTGGATCAATGGGACATTCATCCCAAAAAATCATGCATAAATGTGCAGTATAAAGAAAATAGGATACAGGAATAATTTTCAGAAGCGTGAGGCTTCATTTGCCTTACACTCTCCAGTTTTGGACATGAAATTACACTTACACACCTACAGACTAGTTGCCACAACGGACAGTATATGGTGTACTAAAATACTCGAACATATCCTGTCCTAACCTATCCTATCCTAACCTGTCCCAACCAAACGTACCATATCATATCCTAGCGTAACCTGTGCTTTACTAACCTAATCAATCCTAACGTAACGTAACCTAACGTCTGCTATAATATTATATACGATTCTATCCTAACCTAACTTACCGACTAAGCTTAGAAAAAATGCAGAAGTTTGTGAGCCGCTGTGATTCACAGGACCCTTTTATACGACCGTTGGGAGTTGTGACGAGGAAGTGGAGTGTACTTCGGGCCAGGTTGTACACAGAAGACTGAGGAAGTTAATCCCAGGAATTAGTAGCCGCTCTACTGATGGGACATTAAAAAGTCTATATATATATATATATATATATATATATATATATATATATATATATATATATATATATATATATATATATATATATATATATATATATATATATATTGACCAGACCACACACTAGAAATTGAAGGGACGACGACGTTTCGGTCCGTCCTGGACCATTCTCAAGTCGATTGTGAGAATGACAGAGAAAGATTTAGTGAAGTATGTTGTTAATTGTGGCACCTGTTGGCTCTTTAGGCCGAGCCTAACGGTAGGTGTGATGAGTGTGTGAGTGATAAATGTGAGGGGTAGGTGGGTCATGAGTCTAGTAAAGGTGTAAAACCTGGCACGAGAGACTATTTTTATCAGGAATTTGGATTTTTATTGTTTTTATTTTATTGAATTAAACACTATTACATTTATTTTATATTGTTTAACTGTTTGTTCAAGTCTTCCAGATAATGAAACAATTTTTAATGGTGTTTTTCTTAAATATACATTTTTCTTGGTTATTCATATGAGAGAGACTTTAATAACCCACTGTTTTAGTGTTTTAAGTTTTACGTATTTTGCATAATTTCTGCCACTGTCGACTTGACAGTGGCAATCACACAATCGACTTGAGAATGGTCCAGGACGGACCGAAACGTCGTCGTCCCTTCAATTTCTAGTGTGTGGTCTGGTCAACATACTTCAGCCACGTTATTGTGACTCATCGCCTGTATATATATATATATATATATATATATATATATATATATATATATATATATATATATATATATATATATATATATATATATATATATATATATACGCCGCAAGGTGTATTTGCGGCGAGGCAGAGGCCGACAGATATGGACGGCATGGCCTTCTTTGCCAAAGGACGGGAGGATGGCATGCAAGACACGGCGAGGTTAATGACATTATTAAGAGAAGCCTTACCACAGCCGGTTGTCCAGCAGAGAGAGAGCCCGTTACCTAATGTCCCGCAACTCTGATGAGCCTGTCGGTCGCCCAGACGGAATTACGGTGAACCCCTGGAAGAATGGTAGACAGTTGGTGTGGGACTACACTTGCGTTTCAACTTTAGCCAATACCTATGTTGACTTCAGTGCTACACAAGCAGGTGGAGCTGCCAATCACCGGGAAGCGGCCAAGTCACGTAAATACAGAGACCTTGAGCACCACTACAATTTTGTCCCCATTGCCTCAGAGACACTTGGTGCCTGGGGTAAAAGTGCTGCTAGCTTTTTGAAGGAGTTGGGGTCTAAGCTAATCGAAACAACTAGAGACCCTAGAGCTGCCAGTTTTCTTTTTCAGCGCCTTAGTGTGGCCATCCAGAGAGGAAATGCTCATTGCATCCACGGTTCCTGCCCGCCATCTGAGGAGCTGGAGGAGCTTTTCAACTTGTGACAAGCAGCCTTGTACCCTGCATGTAATCAATATTGTAACTTTTTTGTGTAATGACATTTTCAAATAAAGTTAGATAAATATACACACTTAACAAAAGAATAGGGGTGGTTGGAGAAGAAAATATCAGTGTTCAGTGAGGATCCACAAGGTCTTCTCTGAGTACTCTTTATTTTCTTCTCCGAGGCTATGGGTCCCTACACTTGCACCAGAGGTGGTACCCCTATATATATTAAAAAAAAAAAAAATATATATATATATATATATATATATATATATATATATATATATATATATATATATATATATATATATATATATATATTATTATATATATATATATATATATATATATATATATATATATATATATATATATATATATATATATATATATATATATATATATATTATTGTTCTGTGAGCAATAATCACGTGTTTATTTTCGTGATATACGCACATATATATATATAAATATATATATATACATATATATATATATATATATATATATATATATATATATATTTTATTAAATATGACCGAAAAAGTAAGATTAATAATTCTAACACGAATTTTCTCAATCTTTCGTACATTATGCTTCACTGTTGGAGGTAAATCAAAAATCACTTCTCCAAAATTCATTTTTATTTCTAGTCTGACGCGACACGGGCGCGTTTCGTAAAACTTATTACATTTTCAAAGACTTCACAAATACACAACTGATTAGAACTTGCATTTCCCTGATTTTATATCTACATTTGAGTGAGGTGGGAAGGGTGATGTGGCATTACATTTGAGTGAGGTGGGAAGGATGATGTGGCATTAGAGGATATTAATAGGGTATTAAAAGTATCAACACAAGACAGAACACGAAACAATGGATATTGAATAGAAGTGTTTGTAGAAAGCCTATTGGTCCATATTTCTTGATGCTTCTATATTGGAGCGGAGTCTTGAGGTGGGTAGAATATAGTTGTGCAATAATTGGCTGTTGATTGCTGGTGTTGACTTCTTGATGTGTAGTGCCTCGCAAACGTCAAGCCGCCTGCTATCGCTGTATCTATCGATGATTTCTGTGTTGTTTACTAGGATTTCTCTGGCGATGGTTTGGTTATGGGAAGAGATTATATGTTCCTTAATGGAGCCCTGTTGTTTATGCATCGTTAAACGCCTAGAAAGAGATGTTGTTGTCTTGCCTATATACTGGGGGGTCGCTATGGGTTCTCCCCTAGGTGTCCTGTTTGCAAACTTCTACATGGGTACCATCGAGCAAAAAGTCTTAGTCGACATGAACTTGAAACCGGCCATATACTGCAGGTATGTTGACGACATTTTTACACAGGTACCTGATGTCAGACATCTGCAGGAGCTGAAGGAGGCATTTGAGCAGAGTTCCGTGCTGCGTTTCACTTACGAGACGGAAAAGGATGGGAAGCTGCCTTTTCTAGATGTAACAGTCATGGAAAAGGGCGGAGGTTTCCACACTGCAGTCTACACAAAGGAAACAAACATAGGAATGTGCCTAAATGCCAACAGCGACTGCCCTGACAGGTACAAGAGGAGTGTTGTTAACGCATACGTCGACCGTGCTCTCAGCCACAGCTCAGAATGGAAGCAAGTCGACGAAGAACTCTGTAGGGTAAGGCAGGTTCTAGTCAATAACGGCTTCTCCAATGGTTTCATCGAAGACATCATAAGAAGGAAAGTGAAAAGCCATGCAACCTCCGAAGAGACAACTAACACAACACCTATACCCCCTATTAGACTATTTTACAGGAACTTCTTTTCCACAGCTCATAAAACAGAGGAAAGGGTCCTGAAAGATATTGTTAATAGAAACGTTATCCCTACAGACAAAAATCAGAGGATACAACTGACGATTTACTATAAAACCAGAAAAACGGCCAGCCTACTCATGAGAAACTCTCCAGACACGAAACAGAACGCTTTAAAAGAGACTAACGTCGTCTATGCCTTCAAATGCCCACTTGGGGACTGTAAGCTCCAAAAAACCCAGTATATAGGCAAGACAACAACATCTCTTTCTAGGCGTTTAACGATGCATAAACAACAGGGCTCCATTAAGGAACATATAATCTCTTCCCATAACCAAACCATCGCCAGAGAAATCCTAGTAAACAACACAGAAATCATCGATAGATACAGCGATAGCAGGCGGCTTGACGTTTGCGAGGCACTACACATCAAGAAGTCAACACCAGCAATCAACAGCCAATTATTGCACAACTATATTCTACCCACCTCAAGACTCCGCTCCAATATAGAAGCATCAAGAAATATGGACCAATAGGCTTTCTACAAACACTTCTATTCAATATCCATTGTTTCGTGTTCTGTCTTGTGTTGATACTTTTAATACCCTATTAATATCCTCTAATGCCACATCATCCTTCCCACCTCACTCAAATGTAATGCCACATCACCCTTCCCACCTCACTCAAATGTAGATATAAAATCAGGGAAATGCAAGTTCTAATCAGTTGTGTATTTGTGAAGTCTTTGAAAATGTAATAAGTTTTACAAAACGCGCCCGTGTCGCGTCAGACTAGAAATAAAATGAATTTTGGAGAAGTGATTTTTGATTTACCTCCAACAGTGAAGCATAATGTACGAAAGATTGAGAAAATTCGTGTTAGAATTATTAATCTTACTTTTTCGGTCATATTTAATAAAATATGTCTACAGGAAAGACTGCTACCAAAATATACTAATATATATATATATATATATATATATATATATATATATATATATATATATATATATATATATATATATATATATATATATATATATATATATATGCGAACAAGCCTGAATGGTCCCCAGGACATATGCAACTGAAAACTCACACCCCAGAAGTGACTCGAACCCATACTCCCAGAAGCAACGCATCTGGTATGTACAAGACGCCTTAATCCACTTGACCATCACGACCGGACAAAATGAGGTGATAGCCGAGGCTATATGAACCACCCCACCGCCGGCACTCGGATAGTTATCTTGGGCATAGCATTTTACCAAATCACCTCATTCTTTGGGGCACACGTGAGGAACACAAATGCGAACAAGCCTGAATGGTCCCCAGGACATATGCAACTGAAAACTCACACCCCAGAAGTGACTCGAACCCATACTCCCAGAAGCAACGCATCTGGTATGTACAAGACGCCTTAATCCACTTGACCATCACGACCGGACAAAATGAGGTGATAGCCGAGGCTATATGAACCACCCCACCGCCGGCACTCGGATAGTTATCTTGGGCATAGCATTTTACCAAATCACCTCATTCTTTGGGGCACACGTGAGGAACACAAATGCGAACAAGCCTGAATGGTCCCCAGGACATATGCAACTGAAAACTCAGTTGCATATGTTTTCATGTTTTCACCCTACTTCTGGGGTGTGAGTTTTCAGTTGCATATGTCCTGGGGACCATTCAGGCTTGTTCGCATTTGTGTTCCTCACGTGTGCCCCAAAGAATGAGGTGATTTGGTAAAATGCTATGCCCAAGATAACTATCCGAGTGCCGGCGGTGGGGTGGTTCATATAGCCTCGGCTATCACCTCATTTTGTCCGGTCGTGATGGTCAAGTGGATTAAGGCGTCTTGTACATAACAGATGCGTTGCTTCTGGGAGTATGGGTTCGAGTCACTTCTGGGGTGTGAGTTTTCAGTTATATATATATATATGTCGTACCTAGTAGCCAGAACGCACTTCTCAGCCTACTATGCAAGGCCCGATTTGCCTAATAAGCCAAATTTTCCTGAATTAATATATTTTCTCTAATTTTTTTCTTATGAAATGATAAAGCTACCCATTTCATTATGTATGAGGTCAATTTTTTTTAATTGGCGTTAAAATTAACGTAGATATATGACCGAACCTAACCAACCCTACCTAACCTAACCTATCTTTATAGGTTAGGTTAGGTTAGGTAGCCGAAAAAGTTAGGTTAGGTTAGGTTAGGTAGTCGAAAAACAATTAATTCATGAAAACTTGGCTTATTAGGCAAATCGGGCCTTGCATAGTAGGCTGAGAAGTGCGTTATGGCTACTAGGTACGATATATATATATATATATATATATATATATATATATATATATATATATATATATATATATATATATATATATATATATATATATATATATCCTTAATTAATATATTTTCTCTGATTTTTTTCTTAGGAAATGATAAAGCTACCTATTTCATTATGTTTGAGGACAATTTTTTTTTATTGGAGTTAAAATCAACGTAGATATATGACTGAACCTAACCAACCCTACCTAACCTAACCTAACCTATCTGTATAGGTTAGGTTAGGTTAGGTAGCCGAAAAAGTTAGGTTAGGTTAGGTTAGGTAGGTTAGGTAGTTGAAAAACCATTAATTCATGAAAACTTGGCTTATTAGGCCAATCGGGCCTTGCATAGTAGGCTGAGAAGTGAGTTCTGGCTAATAGGTACGACATATATATATATATATATATATATATATATATATATATATATATATATATATATATATATATATATATATATATATATATGTCGTACCTATTAGCCAGAACTCACTTCTCAGCCTACTATGCAAGGCCCGATTGGCCTAATAAGCCAAGTTTTCATGAATTAATGGTTTTTCAACTACCTAACCTACCTAACCTAACCTAACCTAACTTTTTCGGCTACCTAACCTAACCTAACCTATACAGATAGGTTAGGTTAGGTTAGGTAGGGTTGGTTAGGTTCAGTCATATATCTACGTTGATTTTAACTCCAATAAAAAAAAATTGTCCTCAAACATAATGAAATAGGTAGCTTTATCATTTCCTAAGAAAAAAATCAGAGAAAATATATTAATTAAGGAAAACTTGGCTTATTAGGCAAATCGGGCATTGCATAGTAGGCTGAAAAGTGCGTTCTGGCTACTAGGTACGACATATATATATATATATATATATATATATATATATATATATATATATATATATATATATATATATATATATATATATATATATATATATATATATATATATATGTTGTTTCCCACAACAACTCTCAAACTCCCAGATACCTACTGCTAGGTAAACAAACGCATCAGGTTAAAGGAACGTTGCCCAAACGCATGTGACTTGGACTTGGGATTGAACCGGCGAACCTCAGTGGTGAGTCGATAACTTTGCCCACAGCGCTATCCTACCGTATGTGTTCACCCAGTTGTGCTTTCGGGGGTTGGGCTCTAGCTCTTTGGTCCCGACTCTCAACTGACAATCAACTGGTGTACAGATTCCTGAGCCTACTGGGCTCTATCATATCTACGCTTGAAACTGTGTATGGAGTCAGCCTCCACCACATCACTTCCTAATGCATTCCATTTACTAACTACTCTGACACTGAAAAAGTTCTTTCTAACGTCTCTGTGGCTCATTTGGGTACTCAGCTTCCACCTGTGTCCCTTTGTTCGCGTCCCACCAGTGTTGAATAGTTCATCCTTGTTTACCCGGTGATGCGTGCGTGACAGATCTGTGTGTGTGTGTGTGTGTGTGTGTGTGTGTGTGTGTGTGTGTGTGACAGATCTATAAATCTGTTCATCATAAGTGTATTTGCTAAGGTAATATGTACACGTCAGTACACATGATACTTTGTACATATCGTGTTGTGGCGTAATTGGAGAGACCATTGTTTTGTCATAATGAGGATAAACAAAACATCTTTTGTTCTGTGAGCAACAATCAATCACCGGCAGCTGCGTGTGTCTGTCTGTCTGTGTCAATACCCAGCCTCTGTCTGCTGTATAAAACTGAGGCTGCTGGAAAGTAAGCTTAATGACCCAGTTGGCTTTGAAAACTACCCACAGTAAAATCTGCAGCTCCGGCAGAAGCTTAATATACGAGTTGTTCATGAACTACGTCATGGAGAACACCGAACAATGAACTACCAAACAATTTCATCCACATTGAAATTGAAATAAGTTTATTGAGGTAAAATACACACAAAGGGATGAGGTAGCTCAAGCTATTCTCACCCCGTTCAGTACATCGTGTTAATACATACATAGACACACATCACAAGCAATATACATATTACCAAACATTCTGAGAGATAAACATATACATTTCCACATTGAAGCGCTTTAGAGAAATATGAAAAAACTATAATTTTCTCCACATTCTGACAAATGAGCATAGATATGATAGGCTACGGTAGTTTTCTGTTTTGTTTTAACCACAAACTACTTCAACTTGAAGACGTGTTCAATGGTGAGAGTAGTCTGTGGTGTAGAGAAGGCTCGGGAGCTGCTGTAAGGAGCCAGGCAACACGGTGGAGAGATCAACACGAAATGGAAGTCAGGAGAGGAGCACGAAGAAGAGAGGAAGAACTTGATAAATGGTAAGTGACATCGGGAGACAAAATAATAAAAATGAGGAGAAAAGGGACAGGAAAGTGATGGAGCGAAGGACTGAGAGAGAAGGCAAGAGAAATGGAGTAGAAAGAGTCTAGGAAGAAAATAAACTTTGAAAATAATGAACCTGGATATAGGTAAAGGAATGAAAAAAAGGAAGAGAGGGGAAGGAATGAAAGGAGAGAGAAGTAGGATAATGAGGCAGGGAAGAGAATAAGGACAGGATGAGACTACCGAGGGCAGCCACCGGCCCTCCAGGAAATTGGATTTCCACCTCTTCCTCCACCTTCTATTCTTCCTCCTTCTCCTCCTCCTCCTCCTCCTCCTCCGTCTCCGTAGCCGAGTCCTCATCTTAAAATAATATGAAAACAAAAAGGAGTGCAGGGAAGCTGGTCTTAACTAACACCAACAGTAATAACTCCAGCGAAGAACGACTCGAAGATCTTGTGGTTTGGTGGCCAGCTCCGTGGTGGTACCTTTTCTGGCGAGGAACGAGCTGGTTGGCTGCCGGAGGGTTCCTGTAGTTGCTGAACCTTGGCTTGTCCAGCTGAGGATGCATCATTTCCTGCCTCCAGTCACGGTGGTTCGTCGCTTCCTGCGGGTTATCCGTTGGACGAATTGTTTCTTGATCCAGTTTCCTTGCGGTTCGTTGCTTCAAGGTTCATTTTCCCCAGGATGTCTTCAACCATCCTTAAGTTTAGCCATCCTGCAGTCTGTCGTTGAGGCAATGGTTTTCAACATGTCATGGGGCTGATATTAGCGCTCAAGGATGTTGCAGGTCTATGGAGGTCCTGGCAGGTGGTTACCTGGTCCCTGTGAGGCGTGTGGGGTCTGGGTACCCGTGGGTATACTTCGGGAGTGTACTTGGTGCTCTACTCTCCCTCCTGGTAAGACCAGTTTTCCCCTTATGCTCTTTGGTTAGTTCACATACCTACCGTTCACCCCTTCCAGAAAATAAGCAATAATCGTAATGAAATGCCTCTTCCTGGTGGTGGCAGCGATGGTGGCAGCGGTGGTGGCAGCGGTGGTGGCAGCGATGGTGGCAGCGATGGTGGCAGCGATGGTGGCAGCGGTGGTGGCAGCGATGGTGGCAGCGATGGTGGCAGCGGTGGTGGCAGCGATATTGGCAGCGGTGGTGGCAGCGATGGTGGCAGCGGTGGTGGCAGCGAGTGTGGCGTGACAGGACACTGCGGGTGTCGGGTGCCAGTGTTAATCACTCCTGGAGAGACACAGTGATTGGATATCGGAAAGTCAGTGAGTGCGAGCAGTGAGTGATCGCTGGCCGCACCGGTCCCCTCCATACCAATATTTTCACTCTTCAATTTATATATATTTTCTCAACTACAAATAAATGTGTATTTGTTTATTAATGTGTTGTTTATTTATATGTTTACTACTTTGTCCTTGTGTCAACTGTCTTGACAATACACCGTCATCTGTCGCTTTATGTTTAAAAAATCATATTTAGTCTACAGTGTGAAGTATGTTGTGTTCTATCTTCTATGTCTTTATGGAGTATAATCTATGTTCTGTATGTTGTATAATCTATGTTCTGTATGGAGTATAATCTATGTTCTGTATGGAGTATAATCTATGTTCTGTATGGAGTATAATCTATGTTCTGTATGGAGTATAATCTATGTTCTGTATGGAGTATAATCTATGTTCTGTATGGAGTATAATCTATGTTCTGTATGGAGTATAATCTATGTTCTGTTTGGAGTATAATCTATGTTCTGTATGGAGTATAATCTATGTTCTGTATGTAGTATAATCTATGTTCTGTATGGAGTATAATCTATGTTCTGTATGGAGTATAATCTATGTTCTGTATGGAGTATAATCTATGTTCTGTATGGAGTATAATCTACTATGGACGGAAAAATAATTTGATATGTACTTCTACTAAGTCTTTTCCTCACCGAATTTAGTCTCCAGCGTTAAGATAACTCTTTGTTTTTTTCGATTTCTCGAGTTAACTTGTTGTCTAAGTGACGGAGGTGTGCGGAGGTGGTTGGGCCTCCGCTGTGAGGAAGTGCTAGGTCTGGAGCCTAATTCACGAAGCAGTTACACAAGCACTTACGAACATGTACATCTTTCCTCAATCTTTGACGACTTTGGTTACATTTATTAAACAGTTTACAAGCATGAAAACTTGCCAATCAACTGTTGTTGTTGTTATAAACAGCCTCCTGGTGCTTCGGAGCTCATTAACTGTTTAATTATTGTAAACAAAGCCGCCAAAGATTGAGAAAAGATGGACAATTTCGTAAGTGCTTGCGTAACTGCTTCGTTGTCTCCCGCTCAGCCAATATATCCCCCCGTCAGGTCTTCTGACGCTCATTACGTCACTCATCACTCTGTAAACCTTTTGTGTTCCTCATTTCTTTTCGTCTCATTCCGCCTGAACCTCAGCGAGAACGACCTTGAACCGCGAGAACCTGTTTCTTGCTTAAAAGCGAGAAATAGCTTTATATTTATCTATCGAAGGAGATCATTCCTTAGGTTAGTCACGCTTCTGTTGCCTCGATCTCCAGTGCTGTCAATGCAATGTTTTGAGCGTGTAACTGTACCATTCTTTGTTCCACTCTGTTTCATTCTTTTAACCTTCCACCTATTGATATGTTTTCCTCTTGCTTTGTTTCAAGTTATTTTAAAAAAATCTATATTTTTCATGGTTTTTAGTGATTTTCCTGACATGACACGTTTAGATTCACTCAGTTTTGATCTTTGTACTTTGGAATGGATATAAATTAAATTAAACTGTTCAGAGAAAGATTTAAAATTGACTCCCATGAATTACAAATCTCTCTTATGAAGAGAGATCAAGAAGCTTAATTCACGTTTTCTATGAGCACTGAAACTGATAGGTATGACTGGAACAGAAAATGGGTAAAGCGGGTTTAACAAAGGGGATATAAATGTGTTTAAAATATCAACACAAACAATTAAGACAAATTGGAAAGGTTTTGATTTAAGAATGACCTGGGTAAATACTGGTTAGAAACAGGGTCGTTAACTTATGGGAATAAATCACCAGGTAACATAATAGACGTTGGTTTGAGGGATTGTTTCAAGTGTAGACTAAACATATATGGATACGTTTGGGCGGAAATAAATAGGAACTGCTTGGTAAAGGGTCAATAGACCGTCTGCAATTTCCTTAATTCTTATGCGCTCATATACATCCAGTAATGTTTACCTACACGGTTCCTTAAGCTGTGAAAAAAAAAGAAGGAAAAGAAGTCAGCAGTAGAAGCAGGAAATACTTGTATGACTTTATGGGGGTCAATAAGTGGAATGGACTGAAGGAAGGAGTTGTGGAAGCCACCTCCATCCACCTACCACCAAGCTACCCACCACCATCCACCCACCACCACTTAACCTCCACCACCATCCACCCACCACCACCACCATTACCACATTCATCTTCCCCCAACTTGTCGACTCCCAGCTCTGGATCAAGTGATCTATTATGGAAGAGCAGCAAATTTGAGTGGGCTTGGAGTCTCTCTCTCATACAGCGGGACTTGAGCGGATGGACTTGACTGCCGGTGTATTTAGCGATCAAACATCCTGCTCTACGACGCTTATACGTTGGACTCTTTCGTGTTGGACTTTTTCATGTTGGGCTTTTTTCTACTGTTTGCTTTTTGCCGTTTGAGATGAATTTCGAAATCTAGAATCTTTGCTCTTCTTAACTCTGTTATACACTGGTAACATTACGGGCCAGATTCACGAAGCAGTTACGCAAGCACTTACGAACGTGTACATCTTTCCTCAATCTTTGACGGCTTTGGTTACATTTGTTAAACAGTTTACAAGCATGAAAACTTGCCAATCAACTGTTGTTATTGTTATAAAGAGCCTCCTGGTGCTTCGGAGCTCATTAACTGTTTAATAATTGTAAACAAAGCCGCCAATGATTGAGGAAAGATGTACAGGTTCGTAAGTGCTTGCGTAACTGCTTCGTGAATCTGGCCCCTTAACAGGTCTTAGTACCATTTAATTGTTGTGTCTTGAGCAGCCCGCCAACAGTGATTGTATAACTTCCCGAGGGAAGTTATACAATCTATGTATATATATGTATATATATGTATATATATGTATAAAGGCTCACTCTCCCTCCTTAAGTTCTATTTAGAACCAGCAGTGACACACCAGCAGACACTGACACACCAGCAGACACTGGTACACCAGCTGGCACTGGTACACCAGCAGACACTGGTACACCAGCTGGCACTGGTACACCAGCAGACACTGGTACACCAGCTGGCACTGGTACACAGCAGACACTGGTACACCAGCTGGCACTGGTACACCAGCAGACACTGGTACACAGCAGACACTGGTTCACCAGCAGACACTGACACACACCAGCAGACACTGACACACCAGCAGACGTTAACACACCAGCAGACACTGACACATCAGCAGATCTCCACTCATCCGATCATTCCCCTCTCGCTCAAGCAGTGTTTCCTAACATACCTTCCACTCATCTGAATCCTCAGCCTCAAAGCAGGCTCTCACTCTCTGCTGTTGCTAAACTCTATTTGAATTTGAGTTTCAGTATTTGTAACTTAACATCATCAGTGAACATCACCAAATACCATCAAAGATGATGTTGATTACTTCTCTATCTACACACGAGTTACGTGTGTATGTGTATATGTATACTAGTGTCAGTAATACTCCGAAATCTTAAGGTAGTAATCTTGCGGAAAAAATATTCAGGAGAATGTATAAAGTTAGATGAAATATCCAGACATGAGATTTGTCCCTGTAATGTCGACCAAGAGTTGAATGATTTATGTATAAGTAAACCTCCATGTTTACGTCCAGAGGTAAAAAAAAGGAGTTTAAACGATACTCTAATTAGTATTTCCTCTGAGCAGGTTTTTAACATCAGACTCCAAAGGGGCATTACATTCGTCAATAAACCGGCAGTGGACCTGAATAAAAAGTAAGCTGGCCTGGAATAGCAAGTATTCAACGTGAAATCACCAGTGAGTCCATTACTGTTAATTGCTTGCTTCCCCGGGTGAGTTTGTGAGTGAATGAGTCTCCCTGCACTCTGGTCTCGTTATGCCATGATCACTACCTCCCTGATACTTGTCACCTCACATTACATTGCTTTCTTTAGGTTACTTTAATATGTCAAGCTGCCGGATGTATCAGTGTTCCCTGTGAGAGTTACAGCAGGTTAGGTTAGGTTAGGTTAGGTTAGGTTAGGTTAGGTTAGGTTAGGTTAGGTTAGGTTAGGTTCAGGATCAACAAGTTAGGTAGTATTCGTCCTGCCTCGTTTACGACACAGTTAACAACAGTACTCGTTGATGACTGGTGCTCCACGACACAATTAACAACAGTACTCGTTGATGACTGGTGCTCCACGACACAGTTAACAACAGTACTCGTTGATGACTGGTGCTCCACGACACAGTTAACAACAGTACCCGTTGATGACTGGTGCTCCACGACACAGTTAACAACAGTACTCGTTGATGACTGGTGCTCCACGACACAGTTAACAACAGTACCCGTTGATGACTGGTGCTCCACGACACAGTTAACAACAGTACCCGTTGATGACTGGTGCTCCACGACACAGTGTACCCGTTGATGACTGGTGCTCCACGACACAGTTAACAACAGTACCCGTTGATGACTGGTGCTCCACGACACAGTTAACAACAGTACCCGTTGATGACTGGTGCTCCACGACACAGTTAACAACAGTACCCGTTGATGACTGGTGCTCCACGACACAGTTAACAACAGTACCCGTTGATGACTGGTGCTCCACGACACAGTTAACAACAGTACCCGTTGATGACTGGTGCTCCACGACACAGTTAACAACAGTACCCGTTGATGACTGGTGCTCCACGACACAGTTAACAACAGTACCCGTTGATGACTGGTGCTCCACGACACAGTTAACAACAGTACCCTCCACGACACAGTTAACAACAGTACCGTTGATGACTGGTGCTCCACGACACAGTTAACAACAGTACCGTTGATGACTGGTGCTCCACGACACAGTTAACAACAGTACCGTTGATGACTGGTGCTCCACGACACAGTTAACAACAGTACCCGTTGATGACTGGTGCTCCACGACACAGTTAACAACAGTACCCGTTGATGACTGGTGCTCCACGACACAGTTAACAACAGTACCCGTTGATGACTGGTGCTCCACGACACAGTTAACAACAGTACCCGTTGATGACTGGTGCTCCACGACACAGTTAACAACAGTACCGTTGATGACTGGTGCTCCACGACACAGTTAACAACAGTACCCGTTGATGACTGGTGCTCCACGACACAGTTAACAACAGTACCCGTTGATGACTGGTGCTCCACGACACAGTTAACAACAGTACCCGTTGATGACTGGTGCTCCACGACACAGTTAACAACAGTACCGTTGATGACTGGTGCTCCACGACACAGTTAACAACAGTACCGTTGATGACTGGTGCTCCACGACACAGTTAACAACAGTACCGTTGATGACTGGTGCTCCACGACACAGTTAACAACAGTACCGTTGATGACTGGTGCTCCACGACACAGTTAACAACAGTACCACAGTTGATGACTGGTGCTCCACGACACAGTTAACAACAGTACCCGTTGATGACTGGTGCTCCACGACACAGTTAACAACAGTACCGTTGATGACTGGTGCTCCACGACACAGTTAACAACAGTACGACACAGTTGATGACTGGTGCTCCACGACACAGTTAACAACAGTACCGTTGATGACTGTTGATGACTGGTGCTCCACGACACAGTTAACAACAGTACCGTTGATGACTGTGCTGATGACCGTTGATGACTGCTCCACGACACAGTTAACAACAGTACCGTTGATGACTGGTGCTCCACGACACAGTTAACAACAGTACCCGTTGATGACTGGTGCTCCACGACACAGTTAACAACAGTACCGTTGATGACTGGTGCTCCACGACACAGTTAACAACAGTACCGTTGATGACTGGTGCTCCACGACACAGTTAACAACAGTACCCGTTGATGACTGGTGCTCCACGACACAGTTAACAACAGTACGACACAGTTAACAACAGTACCGTTGATGACTGGTGCTCCACGACACAGTTAACAACAGTACCGTTGATGACTGGTGCTCCACGACACAGTTAACAACAGTACCGTTGATGACTGGTGCTCCACGACACAGTTAACAACAGTACCGTTGATGACTGGTGCTCCACGACACAGTTAACAACAGTACCGTTGATGACTGGTGCTCCACGACACAGTTAACAACAGTACCGTTGATGACTGGTTCCACGACACAGTTAACAACAGTACCGTTGATGACTGGTGCTCCACGACACAGTTAACAACAGTACCGTTGATGACTGGTGCTCCACGACACAGTTAACAACAGTACCGTTGATGACTGGTGACTGGTGCTCCACGACACAGTTAACAACAGTACCCGTTGATGACTGGTGCTCCACGACACAGTTAACAACAGTACCCGTTGATGACTGGTGCTCCACGACACAGTTAACAACAGTACCGTTGATGACTGGTGCTCCACGACACAGTTAACAACAGTACCGTTGATGACTGGTGCTCCACGACACAGTTAACAACAGTACCGTTGATGACTGGTGCTCCACGACACAGTTAACAACAGTACCGTTGATGACTGGTGCTCCACGACACAGTTAACAACAGTACCGTTGATGACTGGTGCTCCACGACACAGTTAACAACAGTACCGTTGATGACTGGTGCTCCACGACACAGTTAACAACAGTACCGTTGATGACTGGTGCTCCACGACACAGTTAACAACAGTACCGTTGATGACTGGTGCTCCACGACACAGTTAACAACAGTACCGTTGATGACTGGTGCTCCACGACACAGTTAACAACAGTACCCGTTGATGACTGGTGCTCCACGACACAGTTAACAACAGTACCCGTTGATGACTGGTGCTCCACGACACAGTTAACAACAGTACCCGTTGATGACTGGTGCTCCACGACACAGTTAACAACAGTACCCGTTGATGACTGGTGCTCCACGACACAGTTAACAACAGTACCCGTTGATGACTGGTGCTCCACGACACAGTTAACAACAGTACCGTTGATGACTGGTGCTCCACGACACAGTTAACAACAGTACCGTTGATGACTGGTGCTCCACGACACAGTTAACAACAGTACCGTTGATGACTGGTGCTCCACGACACAGTTAACAACAGTACCGTTGATGACTGGTGCTCCACGACACAGTTAACAACAGTACCGTTGATGACTGGTGCTCCACGACACAGTTAACAACAGTACCGTTGATGACTGGTGCTCCACGACACAGTTAACAACAGTACCGTTGATGACTGGTGCTCCACGACACAGTTAACAACAGTACCGTTGATGACTGGTGCTCCACGACACAGTTAACAACAGTACCGTTGATGACTGGTGCTCCACGACACAGTTAACAACAGTACCGTTGATGACTGGTGCTCCACGACACAGTTAACAACAGTACCGTTGATGACTGGTGCTCCACGACACAGTTAACAACAGTACCCGTTGATGACTGGTGCTCCACGACACAGTTAACAACAGTACCGGTGATGACTGGTGCTCCACGACACAGTTAACAACAGTACCGTTGATGACTGGTGCTCCACGACACAGTTAACAACAGTACCGTTGATGACTGGTGCTCCACGACACAGTTAACAACAGTACCGTTGATGACTGGTGCTCCACGACACAGTTAACAACAGTACCGTTGATGACTGGTGCTCCACGACACAGTTAACAACAGTACCCGTTGATGACTGGTGCTCCACGACACAGTTAACAACAGTACCGTTGATGACTGGTGCTCCACGACACAGTTAACAACAGTACCGTTGATGACTGGTGCTCCACGACACAGTTAACAACAGTACCCGTTGATGACTGGTGCTCCACGACACAGTTAACAACAGTACCGTTGATGACTGGTGCTCCACGACACAGTTAACAACAGTACCGTTGATGACTGGTGCTCCACGACACAGTTAACAACAGTACCCGTTGATGACTGGTGCTCCACGACACAGTTAACAACAGTACCGTTGATGACTGGTGCTCCACGACACAGTTAACAACAGTACCGTTGATGACTGGTGCTCCACGACACAGTTAACAACAGTACCGTTGATGACTGGTGCTCCACGACACAGTTAACAACAGTACCGTTGATGACTGGTGCTCCACGACACAGTTAACAACAGTACCCGTTGATGACTGGTGCTCCACGACACAGTTAACAACAGTACCGTTGATGACTGGTGCTCCACGACACAGTTAACAACAGTACCGTTGATGACTGGTGCTCCACGACACAGTTAACAACAGTACCAGGCAGCCAGCGGCAGTGTTGACCTACTCGGCCGCTGGCAACAATATCACTGGGGGTCTGTGTTTATTTCACAAATACGGGAACATAATGGTTTATTCAGGTCGTCAAACACACCGGTGCACGGTACGCGGTTCACGGTACGCGGTTCACGGTACGCGGTTCACGGTACGCGGTTCACGGTACGCGGTTCACGGTACGCGGTTCACGGTACGCGGTTCACGGTACGCGGTTCACGGTACGCGGTTCACGTTACGCGGTTCACGGAACGCGGTTCACGGTACGCGGTTCACGGTACGCGGTTCACGGTACGCGGTTCACGGTACGCGGTACGCGGTTCACGGTACGCGGTTCACGGTACACGGTTCACGTTATGCGGTTCACGGTACGCGGTACACGGTTCACGGTACGCGGTTGACACATCCACGATACTGTTATCGCAGCAGCAGTGTAAGTAGAAGTAGACACAATGGCAGTAGACACAGTGGCAGTAGACAGTAGACACAATGGCAGTAGACAGTAGACACAATGGCAGTAGACAGTAGACACAATGGCAGTAGACAGTAGACACAATGGCAGTAGACAGTAGACACAATGGCAGTAGACAGTAGACACAGTGGCAGTAGACAGTAGACACAGTGGCAGTAGACAGTAGACACAATGACAGTAGACAGTAGACACAATGGCAGTAGACAGTAGACACAGTGGCAGTAGACACAGTGGCAGTAGACAGTAGACACAATGGCAGTAGACAGTAGACACAATGACAGTAGACATAGTGGCAGTAGACAGTAGACACAATGGCAGTAGACATAGTGGCAGTAGACAGTAGACACAATGGCAGTAGACAGTAGACACAGTGGCAGTAGACAGTAGACACAATGGCAGTAGACAGTAGACACAATGGCAGTAGACAGTAGACACAATGTCAGTAGACAGTAGACACAGTGGCAGTAGACAGTAGACACAATGGCAGTAGACAGTAGACACAGTGGCAGTAGACAGTAGACACAGTGGCAGTAGACAGTAGACACAGTGGCAGTAGACAGTAGACGCAGTGGCAGTAGACAGTAGACACAGTGGCAGTAGACGCAGTGGCAGTAGACAGTAGACACAGTGGCAGTAGACGCAGTGGCAGTAGACAGTAGACACAATGACAGTAGACAGTAGCATCATACGCCGTGGTAGTAGTGGAAACTATTGAATAAACAGAAGCACCAACAGCAACAGGACTGTTGTAACAACAACAACAGGACTGTTGTAACAACACCAACAGGACTGTTGTAACAACACCAACAGGACTGTTGTAACAACACCAACAGGACTGTTGTAACAACACCAACAGGACTGTTGTAACAACACCAACATGACTGTTGTAACAACACCAACAGGACTTGTAACAACACCAACAGGACTGTTGTAACAACACCAACATGACTGTTGTAACAACACCAACAGGACTTGTAACAACACCAACAGGACTGTTGTAACAACACCAACATGACTGTTGTAACAACACCAACAGGACTGTTGTAACAACAACAACATGACTGTTGTAACAACACCAACAGGACTGTTGTAACAACAACAACAGGACTGTTGTAACAACACCAACAGGACTGTTGTAACAACACCAACAGGACTTGTAACAACACCAACAGGACTGTTGTAACAACACCAACAGGACTGTTGTAACAACACCAACAGGACTGTTGTAACAACAACAACATGACTGTTGTAACAACACCAACAGGACTGTTGTAACAACAACAACAGGACTGTTGTAACAACACCAACAGGACTGTTGTAACAACACCAACAGGACTGTTGTAACATCACCAACAGGACTGTTGTAACAACACCAACAGGACTGTTGTAACAACACCAACAGGACTGTTGTAACAACACCAACAGGACTGTTGTAACAACAACAACAGGACTGTTGTAACAACACCAACAGGACTGTTGTAACAACACCAACAGGACTGTTGTAACAACACCAACAGGACTGTTGTAACAACAACAACAACAGGACTGTTGTAACAACACCAACAGGACTGTTGTAACAACACCAACAGGACTGTTGTAACAACACCAACAGGACTGTTGTAACAACACCAACAGGACTGTTGTAACAACACCAACAGGACTGTTGTAACAACACCAACAGGACTGTTGTAACAACAACAACAGGACTGTTGTAACAACACCAACAGGACTGTTGTAACAACACCAACATGACTGTTGTAACAACACCAACATGACTGTTGTAACAACACCAACATGACTGTTGTAACAACACCAACATGACTGTTGTAACAACACCAACATGACTGTTGTAACAACACCAACAGGACTGTTGTAACAACACCAACATGACTGTTGTAACAACAACATGACTGTTGTAACAACACCAACAGGACTGTTGTAACAACACCAACAGGACTGTTGTAACAACACCAACAGGACTGTTGTAACAACAACAACATGACTGTTGTAACAACAACAACATGACTGTTGTAACAACACCAACAGGACTGTTGTAACAACAACAACATGACTGTTGTAACAACAACAACATGACTGTTGTAACAACACCAACAGGACTGTTGTAACAACAACAACATGACTGTTGTAACAACAACAACATGACTGTTGTAACAACACCAACATGACTGTTGTAACAACAACAACATGACTGTTGTAACAACAACAACATGACTGTTGTAACAACACCAACAGGACTGTTGTAACAACAACAACAGGACTGTTGTAACAACACCAACATGACTGTTGTAACAACACCAACATGACTGTTGTAACAACACCAACATGACTGTTGTAACAACAACAACATGACTGTTGTAACAACAACAACAACAGAATAAAATATCGATTTCATCTGGACGACCTTAACAATGGCGTTTACTGTCTCTTGCAAAAACTTTTCAACTTTAATATTTACAGGAAAGTCTTGTGTCATATGGAGTGTCATGGGGCAAGTGTCATGGAGACAGTGTCATGAGGAGAATGTCTGTGTCACATGGAGGGGGTGTCACATGGAGGGGGTGTCACATGGAGGGGGTGTCACATGGAGGGGGTGTCACATGGAGGGGGTGTCACATGGAGGGGGTGTCACATGGAGGGGGTGTCACATGGAGGGGGTGTCACATGGAGGGGGTGTCACATGGAGGGGGTGTCACTAGGGGGGGGGGGTCACGAACCAGCACATTATTGAGGTTTTATGAAACAATTGGGTAATGTTTGTCTGCGTTTTTTATGTTATATATTTTTTTGGAATCTGACGCTTTTTGTATTCCTTCACTTTCTGCAAATTGTGATCAATCATTGTTTGTCAGTCTGTATTTGCTCTAGTTAAATAAGAGCTGATGGCTGCCGTGGCGAGCCCTGTGTGTGTGTGTGTGTGTGTGTGTGTGTGTGTGTGTGTGTGTGTCTGTGTGTGTGTGTGTGTGTGTGTGTGTGTGTGTGTGTGTGTGTGTGTGTGTGTGTGTGTGTGTGTGTGTGTGTGTGTGTGTGTGTGTGTGTGTGTGTGTGTGTGTGTGTGTGTGTGTGTGTGTGTGTGTCTGTGTGTGTGTGTGTGTGTTTGAGAAAGAGAGAGAGAGAGAGAGAGAGAGAGAGAGAGAGAGAGAGAGATGGGGGCATGTTGGAGCTAGAGGGGAAGAGATGGGGTGGTAGAGGGGAAGAAAGAGGGGGATAATATAGGGGTCCAGGGTTAAGAGAGCAGTATATCTTATTGTTTACATGTCAGTATAAGAAGGTAACAGGGCGTCGTGGACCGTTAAGCCGGACGCACCAGTCCCCAGGCAGCCATTAAATATACACAGAGTAAACACAGCCGACAGACAGACCAACAAAGGGCAGGACAAACAACGCGCGCATAACATATGAGAGGACAAAAAATGTTAACTGTAAAACAGTAACTACCCTGGACTTGTGTGTTTAGCAGTAGCTGACTACCTCACTACCTCCGTCACACGCTCTCATTCCCTCATACCAATCACCTCATTCCCCTTGCCTCAACCACCAGTATTCACCTAGTTGTATTCATCTACTTGTGCTTGCCGGGGTTGAGCTCTGCCCTTTCGGCCCGCCTCTCAACTGTCAATCAACTGTTACTAACTACTATTTTTTTTCTTTCCACACCACACACCCCAGGAAGCAGCCCGTGACAGCTGATTAACTCACAGGTACCTATTTACTGCTAGGTAACAGGGACATTAGGGTGAAAGAAACTCTGCCCATTGTTTCTCGCCGGCGCCTGGAATCGAACCCGGGACCACAGGATTACGCGTCCAGCGTGCTGTCTGCTCAGCCGCTCCGCTGTTGGCCCCTCCAACCAGTGTGCGGCTCTTCCTCCATTACCTGATCTCATCAACGCTATATTACCTATTCATGATTTTTTTTCTGACCTACGTTTTATAAATATATTTCTTAACTGCCCCTTGACCTGCCGGGGCGATGTGAACTCTGACTTTCGTGATAACGTGTTTTAACAGCCTATGATGGCCAGCCGACCAGTCTTGCGAAGTTATAAAGTTTTCTTTTGATCTCGGTTGAGTGTTACAGGTTTTGGTCTTGACGATGGGAGGGCGGGACTTTGGTGCAGGCCGTGTTGCAACCACGGAGCGAAAACTGTTTTGCAACACATGATATGACACGGCAATGGGTGCTCAATGGGCGGGGAAGAGTTTATAAATTTATAAAAAGTTTATATACTTGTCTTTAATAATAATACATTTTATTCTAAGAAAGAATCAAGAAGTTATGGTCTCAACGTGATAAAATACAATAGCAAAATTATATGGACCAAATATAATTTATTATCATTCTTACTTATGTGAAACTTGGTCCGGTTGTGTGGCTCTTGTGTGAGGTTTGGAGAGTCAGGTCTCGTGGCTCTTGTGTGAGGTTTGGAGAGTCAGGTCTCGTGGCTCTTGTGTGAAGTTTGGAGAGTCAGGTCTCGTGGCTCTTGTGTGAGGTTTGGAGAGTCAGGTCTCGTGGCTCTTGTGTGAGGTTTGGAGAGTCAGGTCTCGTGGCTCTTGTGTGAGGTTTGGAGAGTCAGGTCTCGTGGCTCTTGTGTGAGGTTTGGAGAGTGAGGTCTCGTGACTCTTGTGTGAGGTTTGGAGAGTGAGGTCTCGTGGGTCTTGTGTGAGGTTTGGAGAGTCAGGTCTCGTGGCTCTTGTGGAAAATTTGGGGGGGGGGTAAATGTGACCCATCGCCGTTTTCAGTAACTGGAATATTTTCGGTATAAAAAGTCGTAATTTTAATCTGTGAATATGAGCATTTAGCCACAATTCGGCTCCAAAATAATGCTCATGAGTCAGGTTTGCGATATTTCGCAAATCTATTTATATTTTCCAAATGAGGTCCCGAGGGAGGGAGGAAGAATGGGAAGGAGGGACACTGGGAGACACAAAAACAGATCCAGGCACATCAGACTTCCCCGTCTGTATTTATAGGAGTAAACGTCTGTGTGTCTGTCCAGGGTTGGAGGCCAGATGCTTAGGGCTAGCCTCACCTAACTCTGCAAGGTAAATGGTCTGGGGTGCGGGACAGGCATAGGCTAGTCGGGGTCGGCAGAATTGAAGAGGGACCAACGTGCCAGGATCACATTCTCTCTTCCTGACCATTTGTTGTATTGCTGGCTAAATACACTTGGTGAATATTTTGAAAAAGAAAACAAAAAAAACGTATTCTGCTATTCATACTTTGGTCATAATAGCATAAAACAGACAATTCTCCCACACCTTCTGATGTTTTCTCAAGCCCTTCTCTTTTCTCAAAGCAAATGGGTGAGAAGTAAACAATATATATATATATATATATATATATATATATATATATATATATATATATATATATATATATATATATTATGGAGTGTGTACTACACTCACCAGCACTCTCCGCTTCGTCTTTTAAAATGCATATGAAAGTTAACCATAAAAGGAATGTGGAGATTTCGCTCTTAACTTTCACAGAAGTTGATGAGTGGGATGTGAGTTGGTGACGGTGTGAGGTGACGACGGTGTGTGACGGTGTGAGGTGACGACGGTGTAAGGTGACGACGGTGTGTGACGGTGTGAGGTGACGACGGTGTGTGACGGTGTGAGGTGACGACGGTGTAAGGTGACGACGGTGAGTGACGGTGTAAGGTGACGACGGTGAGTGACGGTGTGAGGACGACGGTGACGGTGTGACGACGGTGTGTGACGGTGACGGGTGTGAGGTGTGTGACGGTGTGACGACGGTGTGAGGTGACGGGTGTGAGGTGACGACGGTGTAAGGTGACGACGGTGTGTGTGACACGGTGTACGGTGTGTGACGGTGGACGGTGTGACAGGTGACCGGTCACGGTGTGTGAACGACGAACGGTGTGTACGACGGGATTGTTGTGCCATACGGTGGACAACCTCAAACGGATTACACGGATTACTAAATGAAAATTAAATTTAAAATCGGACAAAACGGAAAACAGTGGAAGTGCCGTAGTGAATTTAGTGTTAGTTCTGTGGCACGGAATGTTGGTTCTGTGGCACGGAGTGTTGGTTCTGTGGCACGGAGTGTTGGTTCTGTGGCACGGAATGTAGGTTCTGTGGCACGGAGTGTTGGTTCTGTGGCACAGAATGTAGGTTCTGTGGCACGGAGTGTTGGTTCTGTGGCACGGAATGTTGGTTCTGTGGCACGGAATGTTGGTTCTGTGGCACGGAATGTTGGTTCTGTGGCACAGAATGTTGGTTCTGTGGCACGGAGTGTTGGTTCTGTGGCACGGAATGTTGGTTCTGTGGCACGGAATGTTGGTTCTGTGGCACGGAGTGTTGGTTCTGTGGCACGGAATGTTGGTTCTGTGGCACGGAGTGTTGGTTCTGTGGCACGGAATGTTGGTTCTGTGGCACGGAATGTAGGTTCTGTGGCACGGAATGTTGGTTCTGTGGCACAGAATGTAGGTTCTGTGGCACGGAGTGTTGGTTCTGTGGCACGGAATGTTGGTTCTGTGGCACAGAATGTTGGTTCTGTGGCACAGAATGTAGGTTCTGTGGCACAGAATGTAGGTTCTGTGGCACGGAGTGTTGGTTCTGTGGCACGGAATGTTGGTTCTGTGGCACGGAATGTTGGTTCTGTGGCACGGTTCTGTGGCACGGAGTGTTGGTTCTGTGGCACGGAATGTTGGTTCTGTGGCACGGAATGTTGGTTCTGTGGCACGGAGTGTTGGTTCTGTGGCACGGAATGTTGGTTCTGTGGCACGGAGTGTTGGTTCTGTGGCACGGAGTTGGTTCTGTGTGTCTGTGGCACGGAACGGAATGTTGGTTCTGTGGCACGGAGTGTTGGTTCTGTGGTACGGAATGTTGGTTCTGTGGCACAGAATGTTGGTTCTGTGGCACGGAATGTTGGTTCTGTGGCACGGAATGTTGGTTCTGTGGCACGGAATGTTGGTTCTGTGGCACGGAATGTTGGTTCTGTGACACACTGTTAATCACTGCAAATCAACAGTGAATCACTGAATCACTCTTACAAGATGTGGACCACTTAGCCAGAATGAGATTCTCTGTGTATATTCCCGCCTCGTTACAGAGGCCTAGATTGGAAGTTCTATATCTTCCTTTGTTCTCCTTGCAACTATTGTCAGGAAGTAATTAATGCAGGTGCGTTTACCGGTGTTACAACGGCAGTTGCAATCTTAATTCTGATTTGGCGTGCAATGATTTTTGTTAGCGCATCGGGAGCCTTTCTGTGGTAATTGGTTGAGATACAGTCTGATTTATTTAGCTGTTTCTGTGACCCCAGTGTTGGGGTTCACCACTGGTGAGCACAGTAGTGGGGTTCACCACTGGTGACCCCAGTGTTGGGGTCCACCACTGGTGAGCACAGTAGTGGGGTTCACCACTGGTGGCCCATCCCCGCCCATCCCCACCCATCCTCGCCCATCCCCGCCCATCCCCACCCATCCTCGCCCATCCCAGACCATCCCCGCCCATCCCCACCCATCCCCGCATCAGCCAGAGGACATCCTGGCCAGCAGCGTGGCTGTGTTTAGGTTCCTACCGTGATGCAAGGAATCATGTTCTCATTATGGCATACCTGCCGGAGCCCTGGGTGCCATCTGCTCGTCTCCTGTGGTCTGCTGCAGTCTGCTGGTGCTTGTGGTTTGTCTGCTGGAGGCTGCTGATGCTTCAGTTTAACCCTAACACCTCATCAAGGAGCAACGATTGCCTTGGGGGGTATTTCTATACCTTCGAGAAAGAAAGAAATAACTAGAGCATATTTCCTGAAGATTGTAAAACTTGGAGATTTTTTTCAACAGGTAAATGAAGAGGGAAGAAGAGCCTCGAACCACGACCACATTACCGTCATCAAGGTGGAGCGAGACCCTTGGAGCATAACCCAGATATCTTCATCAAGGAGCACATAAAACATTGGAGAATTACTTCAACAACTTCCTGAACGAAGACATCAAAATTTTATCCCCATTAACTCGAGGACTTTCATCAAGGAGAGAGAGAAAAGTATATATATTGTCAAGGATTAGAATCTGGCAGGGCAGAGAGGACCAGCAGGACACAATTTGTGCAGGAAGGTTAGGCTCCCAACCACTAGCACCATTGAGGATTGAACCCCGACCCTGCAAGGCTATCGTCATACCAACCACTCCCGATGGAGTACATCTGAGCTCTTACTACCAGACACTCTACTTTTGTACCTGTTGTTGTTTAAGATTTGCTACCTGGAACAAAAAGTTCCAAGTAGCACGGGCTATGGTGAGCCCGTAGTTATTTTTTTGTACCTGTAACACTGTTACTTTACAGCAACACGGAGCGGGAGGTTGCTCCATCATGGAGGCTCCTTCACCCAACAGCGACTGCCCAGACAGGTACAAGAGGAGTGTTGTTAACGCATATGTCGACCGTGCTCTCAGCCACAGCTCAGAATGGAAGCAAGTCGACGAAGAACTCTGTAGGGTAAGGCAGGTCCTAGTCAACAACGGCTTCTCCAATGGTTTCGTCGAAGACATCATAAGAAGGAAAGTGAAACGCCATGCAACCTCTGAAGAGACAACCAACACAACACCTATACCCCCTATTAGACTATTTTACAGGAACTTCTTTTCCACAGCTCATAAAACGGAGGAAAGGGTCCTGAAAGATATTGTTAATAGAAACGTTATCCCTACAGACAAAAATCAGAGGATACAACTGACGATTTACTATAAAACCAGAAAAACGGCCAGCCTACTCATGAGAAACTCTCCAGACACAAAGCAGAACGCTTTAAAAGAGACCAACGTCGTCTATGCCTTCAAATGCCCACTTGGGGACTGTAAGCTCCAAAAAACCCAGTATATAGGCAAGACAACAACATCTCTTTCTAGGCGTTTAACGATGCATAAGCAACAGGGCTCCATTAAGGAACATATAATCTCTTCCCACAACCAAACCATCGCCAGAGAAATCCTAGTAAACAACACAGAAATCATCGATAGATACAGCGATAGCAGACGGCTTGACGTTTGCGAGGCCCTGCACATTAAGAAGTCAACACCTGCAATCAACAGCCAATTAATGCACAACTATATTCTACCCACCTCAAGACTCCGCTCCAATATAGAAGCATCAAGAAATATGGACCAATAGGCTTTCTACAATCACTTCCATTCAATACCCATTGTTTCGTGTTCTGTCTTGTGTTGATGAAATTAATACCCTATTAAATACCACCTCACCCCATCCACCTCACTCAAAAGTAGATATAAACAAATCGGAGATATGTAAGTTCTATTCAGTTGTGTATGTGTAAAGTCTTTGAAAATGTAATAAGTTTTACGAAACGCGCTCAAGTGTCGCGTCAGACTAGAAATAAAAATGAATTTTGGAGAATTGATTTTTGAATTACCTCCAACAGTGAAAAGAAATGTACGAAAGATTGAGAAAATTCGTGTTAGAATTATTAATCTTACTTTTTCGGTCATATTTAATAATATATGTCTACAGGAAAGACTGCTACCGTCGGAAAATCCTACCTGAGAGGAAAATCTAAATCCTAAAAAAATAAAATCCTACCGGGAGGAAATCCTACCTGAGCACCTAGTTCAACAGGCAGGGGTGCATGATCCCAGCTTCACAGACTGCACAACCAAATGGGTCTCTCTCGCAGGACCAGCACCCCAACCACCGCCTTCTGAAGCCCATAAGCAATCAGCTGGGATCGCCCCATTGCCGACCAAGAAGCTGCAACTTTGCTAGAAGCTGCGACGACACCACATGACACTGCCCGACTTAGAGCTGTAGCAGCTCCCCATGCAGGTGATTTCCTATTAGCAACCCCAATGTCAGCAACCGGCACCCGTCTCACACCGCAGGCCCTCCGAATTGCCGTGGCTCTTCGCCTAGCTGCCCCAATCCACACCGAATACAGGTGTATTTGCGGCGAGGCAGAGGCCGACAGATATGGACGGCATGGCCTTCTTTGCCAAAGGACCGGAGGATGGCATGCAAGACACGGCGAGGTTAATGACATTATTAAGAGAAGCCTTACCACAGCCGGTTGTCCAGCAGAGAGAGAGCCCCGTTACCTAATGTCCCGCAACTCTGATGAGCCTGTCGGTCGCCCAGACGGAATTACGGTGAACCCCTGGAAGAATGGTAGACAGTTGGTGTGGGACTACACTTGCGTTTCAACTTTAGCCAATACCTATGTTGACTTCAGTGCTACACAAGCAGGAGGAGCTGCCAATCACCGGGAAGCGGCCAAGTCACGTAAATACAGAGACCTTGAGCACCACTACAGTTTTGTCCCCATTGCCTCAGAGACGCTTGGTGCCTGGGGTAAAAGTGCTGCTAGCTTTTTAAAGGAGTTGGGGTCTAAGCTAATCGAAACAACTAGAGACCCCAGAGCTGCCAGTTTTCTTTTTCAGCGCCTTAGTGTGGCAATCCAGAGAGGAAATGCTCACTGCATCCATGGTTCGTGCCCGCCATCTGAGGAGCTGGAGGAGCTATTCAACTTATGACAAGCAGCCTTGTACCCTGTATGTAATCAATATTGTAACTTTTTTTGTGTAATGACATTTTCAAATAAAGTTAGATAAATATACACACTTAACAAAAGAATAGGGGTGGTAGGAGAAGAAAATATCAAAGTGTTCAGTGAGGATCCAAAAGGTCTTCTCTGAGTACTCTTTATTTTCTTCTCTGAGGCTATGGGTCCCTACATTTGCACCAGAGGTGGTACCCCTTCTATATATATATATATATATATATATATATATATATATATTATATATATATATATATATATATATATATATATATATATATATATAAATGTTAGGCTTACATGGAGGTCTCCCCAAGGTGGAGCTACTGACTCTCCCAAGAAAGCAACCCCCCCTCACAATAGTTAAGTAACTCACGGGTGCCTAGTGACTGCTAGGTAAACAGCGGTATTAGGTATAAGGAGACGTACCCAACCAATTCTGTCTAGCCGGGGATTCGAACCCAAGATTCCAGAATGTAAGTTGACAACAAACCGAACTGTGCTACTACACTAGCCCGTCCTCATCAACAAAGGCTAAATGCTAGTTAATCCACCTCCAAAGGATACCTGATCAACCAGGCTGTGACTCATACGTCAGGCTGCGAGCAGCCGCGTCCAACAGCCTGGTTGATCAGTCCAGCAACCAGGAGGCCTGGTCGACGACCGGGGACGCTAAGCCCCGGAAGCACCTCAAAGTAACTAACCCTGTTTATGAATATATAATAATATTTTGAATATTATTATTATATATTACAAAGAACCTATGAATATATAATTAATATTTTATATGGTAGAGCAACGGTCTCACGTCATGCAGGTCGGCGTTCAATCCCCGACCGTCCACAAATGGTTGAGCACCATTCCTTCCCCCCGTCCCATCCAAAATCCTTATCCTGACCCCTTCCCAGTGCTATATAGTCGTAATGGCTTGGCACTTTCCCCTGATAATATTCCCTCTCCCAACATATCACACAATTCCTGGTAATTACCATCAAAATATGCGCCGCGTGTTTGTGGTATTCGTTGAATAGTGTCGCGTTTTTCTTGCCCCATTGTACATTAATAAAGTTGCCCCTCTCTCGTTTTCTTTCATGCCTAGCGACCCTCCCTCACTGCCATATATTTTCGTTGTCTTTATTGTTCTCTCCCTTACCACATTCTCTCCTTTCATTAATATTTCCTTCCTTCCCTTTTACTTATCCCAGTTTTCTCTCGCTTAGGGGGAGGGAAGCTCTGTGCTCTTAGGTGGAGGGGAGCTCTGTGCTCTTAGGTGGAGGGAAGCTCTGTGCTCTTAGGTGGAGGGAAGCTCTGTGCTCTTAGGTGGAGGGAAGCTCTGTGCTCTTAGGTGGAGGGAAGCTCTTTGCTCTTAGGTGGAGGGAAGCTCTGTGCTCTTAGGTGGAGGGAAGCTCTGTGCTCTTAGGTGGAGGGAAGCTCTGTGCTCTTAGGTGGAGGGAAGCTCTTTGCTCTTAGGTGGAGGGAAGCTCTGTGCTCTTAGGTGGAGGGAAGCTCTGTGCTCTTAGGGGGAGGGAAGCTCTGTGCTCTTAGGTGGAGGGGAGCTCTGTGCTCTTAGGTGGAGGGAAGCTCTGTGCTCTTAGGTGGAGGGGAGCTCTGTGCTCTTAGGTGGAGGGAAGCTCTTTGCTCTTAGGTGGAGGGAAGCTCTGTGCTCTTAGGGGGAGGGAAGCTCTGTGCTCTTAGGGGGAGGGAAGCTCTGTGCTCTTAGGTGGAGGGGAGCTCAGTGCTCTTAGGTGGAGGGAAGCTCTGTGCTCTTAGGTGGAGGGGAGCTCTGTGCTCTTAGGTGGAGGGAAGCTCTGTGCTCTTTGGTGGAGGGAAGCTCTGTGCTCTTAGGGGAGGGAAGCTCTGTGCTCTTAGGTGGAGGGAAGCTCTGTGCTCTTAGGGGGAGGGAAGCTCTGTGCTCTTAGGTGGAGGGAAGCTCTGTGCTCTTAGGGGGAGGGAAGCTCTGTGCTCTTAGGTGGAGGGAAGCTTGGTGCTCTTAGGGGGAGGGAAGCTCTGTGCTCTTAGGTGGAGGGAAGCTCTGTGCTCTTAGGTGGAGGGAAGCTCTGTGCTCTTAGGTGGAGGGAAGCTCTGTGCTCTTAGGTGGAGGGAAGATCTGTGCTCTTAGGTGGAGGGAAGCTCTGTGCTCTTAGGTGGAGGGAAGATCTGTGCTCTTAGGTGGAGGGAAGCTCTGTGCTCTTAGGTGGAGGGAAGCTTGGTGCTCTTAGGTGGAGGGAAGCTCTGTACTCTTAGGTGGAGGGAAGCTCTGTGCTCTTTGGTGGAGGGAAGCTCTGTGCTCTTAGGTGGAGGGAAGCTCTGTGCTCTTAGGGGGAGGAAAGCTCTGTGCTCTTAGGTGGAGGGAAGCTCTGTGCTCTTAGGGGGAGGGAAGCTCTGTGCTCTTAGGTGGAGGAAAGCTCTGTGCTCTTAGGGGGAGGGAAGCTCTGTGCTCTTAGGTGGAGGGAAGCTCTGTGCTCTTAGGTGGAGGGGAGCTCTGTGCTCTTAGGTGGAGGAAAGCTCTGTGCTCTTAGGTGGAGGGGAGCTCTGTGCTCTTAGGTGGAGGGAAGCTCTGTGCTCTTTGGTGGAGGGAAGCTCTGTGCTCTTAGGGGGAGGGAAGCTCTGTGCTCTTAGGTGGAGGGAAGCTCTGTGCTCTTAGGGGGAGGGAAGCTCTGTGCTCTTAGGTGGAGGGAAGCTCTGTGCTCTTAGGGGGAGGGAAGCTCTGTGCTCTTAGGTGGAGGGAAGCTTGGTGCTCTTAGGGGGAGGGAAGCTCTGTGCTCTTAGGTGGAGGGAAGCTCTGTGCTCTTAGGTGGAGGGAAGCTCTGTGCTCTTAGGTGGAGGGAAGATCTGTGCTCTTAGGTGGAGGGAAGCTCTGTGCTCTTAGGTGGAGGGAAGCTTGGTGCTCTTAGGTGGAGGGAAGCTCTGTGCTCTTAGGTGGAGGGAAGCTTGGTGCTCTTAGGTGGAGGGAAGCTCTGTGCTCTTAGGTGGAGGGAAGCTCTGTGCTCTTAGGTGGAGGGAAGCTCTGTGCTCTTAGGTGGAGGGAAGATCTGTGCTCTTAGGTGGAGGGAAGCTCTGTGCTCTTAGGTGGAGGGAAGATCTGTGCTCTTAGGTGGAGGGAAGCTCTGTGCTCTTAGGTGGAGGGAAGCTTGGTGCTCTTAGGTGGAGGGAAGCTCTGTGCTCTTAGGTGGAGGGAAGATCTGTGCTCTTAGGTGGAGGGAAGCTCTGTGCTCTTAGGTGGAGGGAAGATCTGTGCTCTTAGGTGGAGGGAAGCTCTGTGCTCTTAGGTGGAGGGAAGCTTGGTGCTCTTAGGTGGAGGGAAGCTCTGTGCTCTTAGGTGGAGGGAAGCTCTGTGCTCTTAGGTGGAGGGGAGCTCTGTGCTCTTAGGTGGAGGGAAGCTCTGTGCTCTTAGGGGGAGGGAAGCTCTGTGCTCTTAGGTGGAGGGAAGCTCTGTGCTCTTAGGGGGAGGGAAGCTCTGTGCTCTTAGGTGGAGGGAAGCTCTGTGCTCTTAGGGGGAGGGAAGCTCTGTGCTCTTAGGTGGAGGGAAGCTCTGTGCTCTTAGGGGGAGGGAAGCTCTGTGCTCTTAGGTGGAGGGAAAGAAAATTATTTTATTCTTGCAGGCAGACAAAGTCACTGTTACAGACAAGGTCACTGTTGCAGACAAGGTCACTGTTGCAGGCAAGGTCACTATTGCAGACAAAGTCACTGTTGCAGACAAGGTCACTGTTGCAGGCAAGGTCACTATTGCAGACAAAGTCACTGTTGCAGACAAGGTCACTGTTACAGACAAGGTCACTGTTGCAGACAAGGTCACTGTTGCAGGCAAGGTCACTATTGCAGGCAAGGTCACTGTTGCAGACAAAGTCACCGTTGCAGACAAGGTCACTGTTACAGACAAGGTCACTGTTGCAGACAAGGTCACTATTGCAGGCAAGGTCACTGTTGCAGACAAAGTCACTGTTGCAGACAAGGTCACTGTTGTAGACAAGGTCACTGTTACAGACAAGGTCACTGTTGCAGACAAGGTCACTGTTGTTGATAAGGTCAGTGTTGCAGACAAGGTCACTGTTACAGACAAGATCACTGTTGCAGACAAGGTCACTGTTGCAGACAAGGTCACTGTTACAGACAAGATCACTGTTGCAGACAAGGTCACTGTTGCAGACAAGGTCACTGTTGTTGATAAGGTCAGTGTTGCAGACAAGGTCACTGTTACAGACAAGATCACTGTTGCAGACAAGGTCACTGTTGCAGACAAGGTCACTGTTACAGACAAGATCACTGTTGCAGACAAGATCACTGTTGCAGACAAGGTCACTGTTGTTGATAAGGTCAGTGTTGCAGGCAAGGTCACTGTTGCAGGCAAGGCCACTGTTGCAGACAAGGTCACTGTTACAGACAGACAAGGTCACTGTTACAGACAAGGTCACTGTTACAGACAAGGTCACTGTTACAGACAAGGTCACTGTTGCAGGCAAGGTCACTGTTACAGACAAGGTCACTGTTACAGACAAGGTCACTGTTACAGACAAGGTCACTGTTGCAGGCAAGGTCACTGTTACAGACAAGGTCACTGTTACAGACAAGGTCACTGTTACAGGCAAGGTCACTGTTACAGACAAGGTCACTGTTGCAGGCAAGGTCACTGTTGCAGACAAGGTCACTGTTGCAGACAGACAAGGTCACTGTTGCAGACAGACAAGGTCACTGTTGCAGACAAGGTCACTGTTACAGACAAGGTCACTGTTGCAAGTGACCTTCCTACACTCCCTGTGCACTTGTGCTGATTTAATATTGTTTCTCAGTGTTTCCCTGGTTGTCCCCTCAGCTTAAATGACTAATGATAACATTTCTTGCACAGTTTCCCCTCTAATTCTTCCTTCTACTTACTCTCTCCCCTCGGCTCTCAACCGAGGGACCCGGGTTCAATGCTCGGGCAGGATAGAAGCACGTTTCCATTTACCTGACGCATCTGTTCACTTAGCTAGACGAGCTGTTGTGGGGTGTGTAAGATTATTAGTAGGCTTATTGGGACCGTGATGAGCCTAACTGCAGGCTTCCTGTCCCGTACAATTATGGTTCATCGTAACAGGCCTATTGGCCCATACTAAGTGTGGCTCATTTAAATCAACCGTCTCTCATGCATGTACATACCGTACTTGTCGGCTGTCAACAGTGTGATGGAGGCTGTCAACAGTGTGACGGAGGTTGTCAACAGTGTGACGGAGGCTGTCAACACAGTGTGAGGGGAGGCTGTCAACAGTGTGATGGAGGCTGTCAACAGTGTGACGGAGGCTGTCAACACAGTGTGAGGGGAGGCTGTCAACAGTGTGATGGAGGCTGTCAACAGTGTGACGGAGGCTGTCAACACAGTGTGAGGGGAGGCTGTCAACAATGTGACGGAGGCTGTCAACTGTGTGACGGAGGCTGTCAACTGCGTGACGGAGGCTGTCAACAGTGTGATGGAGGGTGTCAACACAGTGTGACGGAGGTTGTCAACACAGTGTGACAGAGGCTGTCAACAGTGTGATGGAGGGTGTCAACACAGTGTGACAGAGACTGTCAGCAGTGTGACAGAGACTATCAACACAGTGTGACAGAGACTGTCAACAGTGTGACGGACGTCAGGGTCGTGTCTGGACTAATCACTGCTGCAGGTCATTGTGACACAAAGATTATACCGACAATCAAGACCTGACGAGTAGAAGGAAGTATTCCATCTGATGTGTCAAGTATCGCTTAGTCACGGGGTCATATTTGGCCCACACACCTGTCAAACGTAACCATATAAATACCTGTAGATTTGACTGAGAAAGATTGTAACTTTGGGTAGAGTAGATTGGAATGCTGGGAGTAGGGGGGGGGGGGTATTATATGTCCGGGAGTCAGGCAAGCCTTCCCAGCTTGTGTCAAGCCTGACACAAGGCCTGTCAAGCTTTGTTCCTTTGTTTTGACAGTTTAAAATACACGTCTCTACATTTCCTGTGTCCATTTCCCCTTCCTTTACAAAGTTTGTGTATTGTCAAACACGTTTTCAGTTCATTCATTGTCTTTTAAATGGTTTAGTTCACTTGTCCTTTAAGCCAATTGTCTCATGAATGGTGTCCTTTGTGTGTGGTGGTCCAGCGGGCGTACCCGCCACTCTCTGATAGTTCCCTTACTCGTTTCTCACGCCCGTCCTCAGAGCAAGTCCATACCATCCCAGCCCGTCCTTAGAGCAAGTCCATACCATCCCAGCCCGTCCTTAGAGCAAGTCCATACCATCCCAGCCCGTCCTCAGAGCAAGTCCATACCATCCCAGCCCGTCTTTAGAGCAAGTCCATTCCATCCCAGCCCGTCCTTAGAGCAAGTCCATACCATCCCAGCCCGTCCTCAGAGCAAGTCCATACCATCCCAGCCCGTCCTTAGAGCAAGTCCATACCATCCCAGCCCGTCCTTAGAGCAAGTCCATACCATCCCAGCCCGTCCTCAGAGCAAGTCCATACCATCCCAGCCCGTCCTCAGAGCAAGTCCATACCATCCCAGCCGGTCTTTAGAGCAAGTCCATACCATCCCAGCCCGTCCTCAGAGCAAGTCCATACCATCCCAGCCCGTCCTCAGAGCAAGTCCATACCATCCCAGCCCGTCCTCAGAGCAAGTCCATACCATCCCAGCCCGTCCTCAGAGCAAGTCCATACCATCCCAGCCCGTCTTTAGAGCAAGTCCATACCATCCCAGCCCGTCCTTAGAGCAAGTCCATTCCATCCCAGCCCGTCCTTAGAGCAAGTCCATTCCATCCCAGCCCGTCCACGTGCCATATTTCTCCCTCCCACGGGCCATATTTCCCCCTCCCACGGGCCATATTTCTCCCTCCCACGGGCCATATTCCCCCCTCCCACGGGCCATATTTCCCCCTCCCACGGGCCATATTTCCCCCTCCCACGGGCCATATGTCCCCCTCCCACGGGCCATATTTCCCCCTCCCACGGGCCATATGTCCCCCTCCCACGGGCCATATTTCCCCCTCCCACGGGCCATATTTCCCCCTCCCACGGGCCATATTTCCCCCTCCCACGGGCCATATTTCCCCCTCCCACGGGCCATATTTCCCCCTCCCACGGGCCATATGTCCCCCTCCCACGGGCCATATGTCCCCCTCCCACGTGCCATATGTCCCCCTCCCACGTGCCGTATTTCCCCCTCCCACGGGCCATATTTCCCCCTCCCACGGGCCATATTTCCCCCCTCCCACGGGCCATATTTCCCCCTCCCACGGGCCATATTTCCCCCCTCCCACGGGCCATATTTCCCCCTCCCACGGGCCATATTTCCCCCTCCCACGGGCCATATTTCCCCCTCCCACGGGCCATATTTCCCCCTCCCACGGGCCATATTTCCCCCTCCCACGGGCCATGTTTCCCCCTCCCACGGGCCATATTTCCCCCTCCCACGGGCCATATTTCCCCCTCCCACGGGCCATTTTTCCCCCTCCCACGGGCCATATTTCCCCCTCCCACGTGCCATATTTCCCCCTCCCAAGGGCCATATTTCCCCCTCCCACGTGCCATGTTTCCCCCTCCCACGTGCCATATTTCCCCCTCCCACGGGCCATATTTCCCCCTCCCACTGGCCATATTTCTCCCTCCCACGGGCCATATTTCCCCCTCCCACGGGCCATATTTCCCCCTCCCACGGGCCATCTCGGGGACTTCTATTCTCCATCAGTCACTCGTGCATCGTCTCTTCTGGTTTTCATTTTTGTTATCTCCTTCCATTTCTGTGGTCGTGCCGTCTTCCCGTGCCCCTCCCAGGGTGCAGCCACCCAGGCGCGTGTGGGAGGGAAGGGAGGGGTGAGTGGGAAGGGGAAGGGTGGAAGGGGGGTCACCAATATTGAAGAGGTCAGGAGTTAGGAAAGCCAATAAAAGAGCCAATACGTCTGCCCGTTTTCTTTGTTCCAGTCGTGACTTAGTCCAAGAGTTCCTCCTGTGATTACCTAACTCTTCTTACCTAAGAGTCACTACGGCTACGTCAAGTCTACCTACTTTATACACAGAGATCACAATAGCGTGATGCTTCAAATGAACACATCCACAGTCTCGGAGAGGCTGCAGGATCCGTTGGTAAATCAAGATGATTTCACAATTCTTTTAACCATGTCGTAGCTCAGTCGATTAAGGCAGCGTCTGGGATGCTCTCGAACGGAGGTTCGAATCCTCGTCACGGCCCTTGTGGATTTGTTCTACCTCCTTCACTCTGTATTTGTTCTGCTTCTTGCGTGTTATTTTAAGTTTCCTCTCGGTTGGCATTGTTGTCAAATCTGGTCTACAAGTCGTGGATGGAGGTGGCTTCTACGTCTTCAGCTTTCGGTAAGGTCCATATTGTCCACCTTTAGAGGTTATGGGAACTTCTTCCTTACACTGATTCGAGTCATTTGTGTCTCTTAGCTCCTATGTTCTCTACTCCTATTTTCTCTCAATTTAACGAGGCTGTCTTTGTCCACCTTGTCTATTCCCGTCAGTATATTGCATGCCGTGATCATATCCCCTCTATGTCTTGTCTTCTCCAGTGTTAAGATATTGAGTACTCTTAAGATGTCCGGTCCTATCTTAACCTGTCTTAAGGAGCCGGTCAGCCGAGCGGACAGCACGCTGGACTTGTGATCCTGTGGTCCTGGGTTCGATCCCGGGCGCCGGCGAGAAACAATGAGCAGAGTTTCTTTCACCTTATGCCCCTGTTACCTAGCAGTAAAATAGGTACCTGGGTGTTAGTCAGCTGTCACGGGCTGCTTCCTGGGGGTGGAGGCCTGGTCGAGGACCGGGCCGCGGGGACACTAAAGCCCCGAAATCATCTCAAGATAACCTCAAGATAGTCCTCGTAGCTGAACTCTTTGTTTATTCTGGCACTGATAGTGTTGTAGAGTTTAGCATTGGTCAAGTGTTTGGTGTTAGGGTGGACGAGGTGAGGGTTCCAGGAGTGTTGCTCGCTCTGGTGGCTCTTACAGACTGTATGGATGTAAGCGTATTGAGGAATTTGAAATAATATTCTAATATTACAAGCGTCTCATGTGCTGCTGATGTTACTCTGTTTATATGTATCTCTGTTGAACACATCCCACGAGAAACACTTCTGGAGTTTGTTAAGGTCTTCCTATACCATGTGCAGACTTCCTCGGTCTTGACTCCTAATGATTTTATCACTGATACATCACGTTAACGTGGCTTCATGGTGCATGTATCACCACCATCCACCACCACCATCCACCACCATCATCCACCACCACCATCCACCACCATCATCCACCACCATCATCCACCACCATCATCCACCACTATCATCCACCACCATCATCCACCACTATCATCCACCACCATCATCCACCACCACCATCCACCACCACCATCCACCACCCTCCGAGAAAGACATCAAGCAGGGTCCACCCTACAGAAACCCATAAAAATCATGGTGTTCTCCAACAATTCGGCAATTCATGACAGCGGAGTTATCAGATATTAGAGAAAGTTAAGAGGGAAGGGGGCGTGTACCCCGCCGCCCCCCTCACAACCCTCCTTTCTTTCATGTGTCAAACTTTCTCCCCTTTTGATGAACCACCAAAAAAGTTGGGGTCAAAATCTCGACATCTCATTCAGAGGATAACTTTGATATACCTTTTAAGGTGGTAATGTATGAGGTGATAAGGGCGAGTTCTCGCTAGTATGACTGTGGGGGCCTCGACCTTAAGGTCAGGGAGGACCAGGTACTACTCTTCTCAGGGTGAGACTGAGGAAGACCATGACTTCAAGTTTTATATATTTGGTAATGTTTTACCTCAGGGTACATGCAGGGAGGGAACTATCAGGGGGAAAGCACCAAGCCATTACGACTATATAGCACTGGGAAGGGGTTAGGATAAGGATTATGGGATGGGACGGGGCGGGGGAAGGAATGGTGCCCAACCACTTGTGGACGGTCGGGGATTGAACGCCGACCTGCATGACGCGAGACATAACACTTGTGACGTGACGACGCCACCTGGTGGGTGCCAAGTGAACCTAAGATCACCCACAGTTGTAACAAGACAGTTAGCACAGGGATCCCTGGTCAATAGACGGCCCACGGTCGTTAAGGACCTGCCTGGTCCGGTAGGTAGGAATATCTTCCCACAAGACACACTAATAACTTGGTTTATTGACAATCGACTTGAGAATGGTCCAGGACGGACCGAAACGTCGTCGTCCCTTCAACTTCTAGTGTGTGGTCTGGTCAACTTGGGTTATTAATATATAGTCAAGAGGAACGAGGGAATACTACACTTTACATAATGACTCCATAACGAGCACCAATTGGGTGGTTGAGTCATTATATTAACCGTGCGCTTGAGCGTCTTGTTCCGGACAAGCTTGAGCTTTGACGGAGCGACAACATCACTCATAATAGCTGGCTCGCATCTTTGTGAGGTAACTTGTAGCCGGCCGGTTGTGTAGCCGGCCGGTTGTGTAGCCCCGGCCGGTTGGGTAGCCCCGGCCGGTTGTGTAGCCCCGGCCGGTTGTGTAGCCTCGGCCGGTTGTGTAGCCCCGGCCGGTTGTGTAGCCCCGGCCGGTTGTGTAGCCCCGGCCGGTTGTGTAGCCTCGGCCGGTTGTGTAGCCCCGGCCGGTTGTGTAGCCGACCGGTTGTGTAGCCCCGGCCGGTTGGGTAGCCCCGGCCGGTTGTGTAGCCCCGGCCGGTTGTGTAGCCTCGGCCGGTTGTGTAGCCCCGGCCGGTTGTGTAGCCGACCGGTTGTGTAGCCCCGGCCGGTTGTGTAGCCCCGGCCGGTTGTGTAGCCTCGGCCGGTTGTGTAGCCCCGGCCGGTTGGGTAGCCCCGGCCGGTTGTGTAGCCTCGGCCGGTTGTGTAGCCCCGGCCGGTTGTGTAGCCGACCGGTTGTGTAGCCGACCGGTTGTGTAGCCGACCGGTTGTGTAGCCCCGGCCGGTTGTGTAGCCCCGGCCGGTTGTGTAGCCTCGGCCGGTTGTGTAGCCCCGGCCGGTTGGGTAGCCTCGGCCGGTTGTGTAGCCCCGGCCGGTTGTGTAGCCCCGGCCGGTTGTGTAGCCCCGGCCGGTTGTGTAGCCTCGGCCGGTTGTGTAGCCCCGGCCGGTTGTGTAGCCGACCGGTTGTGTAGCCCCGGCCGGTTGTGTAGCCTCGGCCGGTTGGGTAGCCCCGGCCGGTTGTGTAGCCCCGGCCGGTTGTGTAGCCTCGGCCGGTTGTGTAGCCCCGGCCGGTTGTGTAGCCCCGGCCGGTTGTGTAGCCGACCGGTTGTGTAGCCCCGGCCGGTTGTGTAGCCTCGGCCGGTTGTGTAGCCCCGGCCGGTTGTGTAGCCCCGGCCGGTTGTGTAGCCCCGGCCGGTTGGGTAGCCCCGGCCGGCAGGACTCCCTGGCTTTCTACTCCATAGTAACTCTTTAGCTCTTCCATTAGAATATCACTTTCCCATTTTTATTGTACTTCTGAACCTTCTTATTTTTCCATTCTTCTTGGGCTGTCTATCCTATTTTTGGTATCCTATTTTACCTCTTTATCATCTCTCCCATTATCACATTGTCCTCCCATCCCTCATGTTCCAGTCTGCTGGTGTGGAAGAGTTAGGGAGGAAGGAATAGAGCCGCTGCTCTTAGTGTAAGAGCTAGGATCGAAGGTATAGAGCCGCTGCTCTTAGTGTAAGAGTTGGGATCGAAGGTATAGAGCCGCTGCTCTTAGTGTAAGAGTTGGGATCGAAGGTATAGAGCCGCTGCTCTTAGTGTAAGAGCTGGGATCGAAGGTATAGAGCCGCTGCTCTTAGTGTAAGAGCTGGGATCGAAGGTATAGAGTCGCTGCTCTTAGTGTAAGAGCTGGGATCGAAGGTATAGAGCCGCTGCTCTTAGTGTAAGAGCTGGGATCGAAGGTATAGAGCCGCTGCTCTTAGTGTAAGAGCTGGGATCGAAGGTATAGAGCCGCTGCTCTTAGTGTAAGAGTTGGGATCGAAGGTATAGAGCCGCTGCTCTTAGTGTAAGAGTTGGGATCGAAGGTATAGAGCCGCTGCTCTCAGTGTAAGAGCTGGGATCGAAGGTATAGATCCACGACTCTTACTCTGCAATTGGAAGAGCTGGAGTCTTGTATATAGAGCCCTGGCTCTGTGGTAGCGGTTGGGCAAGACCTTACATCCATCACTGCGGACTAGTCTCTGTGCGCTCCCAGATCAGTTTTGAGCTCTGCATTCTTCTGAGCAGATTTAAAGTGGTATTTTTAAGCGCCTACGATACTTTGTTTTAAGCGTAAAGTGGTGAGTAGTGAACCCGTAGTGTATGGTGAGTAGTGAACCCGTAGTGTATGGTGAGTAGTGAACCCGTAGTGTATGGTGAGTAGTGAACCCGTAGTGTATGGTGAGTAGTGAACCCGTAGTGTATGGTGAGTAGTGAACCCGTAGTGTATGGTGAGTAGTGAACCCGTAGTGTATGGTGAGTAGTGAACCCGTAGTGTATGGTGAGTAGTGAACCCGTAGTGTGTGGTGAGTTGTGAACCCGTAGTGTATAGTGAGTTGTGAACCCGTAGTGTGTGGTGAGTTGTGAACCCGTAGTGTATGGTGAGTAGTGAACCCGTAGTGTATGGTGAGTTGTGAACCCGTAGTGTATGGTGAGTTGTGAACCCGTAGTGTATGGTGAGTTGTGAACCCGTAGTGTATGGTGAGTTGTGAACCCGTAGTGTATGGTGAGTAGTGAACCCGTAGTGTATGGTGAGTAGTGAACCCGTAGTGTATGGTGAGTAGTGAACCAGACTATGGTGTCTGCTCCCTGACCAAAATGGTTATGGTGAGGTTGTTAAAATGAGGTTGTTATGGTGAAGTTGTTATGGTGAGTTATGGTGACAGCCACAGGAGGCAGGGCAGCAGTGTGGGGGGAGGGGGGGGAGTATATGCTTAACACGCGAGTAATCCCGTTAATGGGTTAGGGTTTTATTTTCATTAGGAATGAGAGCGTTGCGTGACAAGGCTAATTACCCCTTTGGCCACACCCTAGTTGGTGGCCTTAGTGCTCTTCCTAGACCCGCCTCCATACACGCCTCCATACACACGCCTCCATATACCTGCCCCCATGCACACGCCTCCATACACACTCCTCCATACACACTCCTCCATACACACTCCTCCATACACGCCTCCATACACACGCCTCCATACACACGCCTCCATACACACGCCCCCATGCACACGCCTCCATACACACTCCTCCATACACACTCCTCCATACACACTCCTCCATACACGCCTCCATACACACGCCTCCATACACGCCTCCATACACACGCCTCCATACACACGCCTCCATACACACGCCTCCATACACACGCCTCCATACACACTCCTCCATACACACTCCTCCATACACACGCCTCCATACACGCCTCCATACACACGCCTCTATACACACGCCTCCATACACACTCCTCCATACACACGCCCCCATGCACACGCCTCCATACACACTCCTCCATACACACTCCTCCATTCACACTCCTCCATACACGCCTCCACACACATTCCTCCATACACACGCCTCCATACACGCCTCCATACACACGCCTCCACACACACGTGTGGAGGCGTGTGTATGGAGTGTGTTCCACAGGACTATTATGTTATGCGGAAAGAGAGGAAAGGAAGAGGTGGGGGTGGTGTAGCTCTGCTGGTAAGAAAAGGCTGGATTTTGAGGAGATGGATATTCAGGGCTGTGAAGGTTTCAGTGACTACATAGCAGGTACTGTAACAAATGGAGGGAAAAAAATTATAGTCGCAGTCATATATAATCCACCACCAAATGACAGAAGACCTAGACAGGAATATGATAGAAACAACATGGCCACCATTAACATAATAGAAAGAGCAGCTTCTGTTGCTAGCAGGAATGGATCTGGACTACTAATTATGGGAGACTTCAACCATGGGAAGATAGATTGGAAGAACAGAGACCCGCATGGAGGACCAGAAACATGGAGAGCTAAGCTGCTGGACGTGGCAACAAGAAACTTTCTAAGCCAGCATACCAAAGAGCCAACAAGAATGAGAGGAGAAGATGAACCAGCAATGCTTGATTTGATATTTACCCTAAATGAATGGGATATAAGGGAAGTTAAGATGGAAGCGCCCTTGGGAATGAGTGACCACAGTGTATTGAACTTTGAGTACCTGGTAGAGCTAGGACTTATCTCCCCCCAAAAAGAACTAGGAATCAAAAGGCTGGCATACCGAAAGGGGAATTATGAACAGATGAGAAGTTTCCTAAGTGAAATACCTTGGGACACAGACCTCAGAGACAAGTCTGTACAGGGTATGATGGACTATGTTACCCAAAAGTGTCAGGAGGCAGTAAACAGGTTCATCCCGGCCCAAAGGGAAAAATCCGAGAAGCAACAGAAGAATCCATGGTATAATAGGGCATGTATGGAAGCGAAGAAACTGAACAAAAAGGCGTGGAGGAACTTCCGGAATAACAGAACACCAGAAAGCAGGGAGAGATACCAGAGAACCAGGAATGAGTACGTCAGGGTGAGAAGAGAAGCAGAGAAAAATTTTGAAAATGATATAGCAAACAAAGCCAAGACCGAACCAAAGCTACTCCACAGTCACATCAGAAGGAAAACAACAGTGAAAGAACAGGTATTGAAACTTAGAACAGGCGAGGACAGGTATACAGAGAATGACAGAGAGGTGTGTGAGGAACTCAACAAGAGGTTCCAGGAGGTCTTCACAATAGAACAGGGTGAGGTCACTGTGCTAGGAGAAAGGGAGGTAAACCAGGCGGCCTTGGAGGAGTTCGAAATTACGAGAGAGGAGGTCAAGAGACACCTGCTGGATCTGGATGTTAGAAAGGCGGTTGGTCCAGATGGGATCTCACCATGGGTACTGAAAGAGTGTGCAGAGGCACTTTGCTTGCCACTCTCCATAGTGTATAGTAAATCACTAGAGACGGGAGACCTACCAGAAATATGGAAGACGGCGAATGTGGTCCCAATATACAAAAAGGGCGACAGACAAGAGGCACTGAACTACAGGCCAGTGTCCTTGACTTGTATACCATGCAAGGTGATGGAGAAGATCGTGAGAAAAAACCTGGTAACACATCTGGAGAGAAGGGACTTCGTGACAAATCGCCAACATGGATTCAGGGAGGGTAAATCTTGCCTTACGGGCTTGATAGAATTCTACGATCAGGTGACACAGATTAAGCAAGAAAGAGAGGGCTGGGCGGACTGCATTTTCTTGGATTGTCGGAAAGCCTTTGACACAGTACCGCATAAGAGGCTGGTACATAAGCTGGAGAGACAGGCAGGTGTAGCTGGTAAGGTGCTCCAGTGGATAAGGGAGTATCTAAGCAATAGGAAGCAGAGAGTTACGGTGAGGGGTGAGACCTCCGATTGGCGTGAAGTCACCAGTGGAGTCCCACAGGGCTCTGTATTCGGTCCTATCTTGTTTCTGATATATGTAAATGATCTCCCGGAGGGTATCGATTCATTTCTCTCAATGTTTGCGGACGATGCTAAAATTATGAGAAGGATTAAAACAGAAGAGGACTGTTTGAGGCTTCAAGAAGACCTAGACAAGCTGAAGGAATGGTCGAACAAATGGTTGTTAGAGTTTAACCCAACCAAATGTAATGTAATGAAGATAGGTGTAGGGAGCAGGAGGCCAGATACAAGGTATCATCTGGGAGAGGAAATTCTTCAGGAGTCAGAGAAGGAAAAAGACTTGGGGGTTGATATCACGCCAGACCTGTCTCCTGCAGCACATATCAAGCGGATAACATCAGCGGCATATGCCAGGCTGGCCAACATACGAACGGCATTCAGAAACTTGTGTAAAGAATCATTCAGAACTTTGTATACCACATATGTCAGGCCAATCCTGGAGTATGCAGCCCCAGCATGGAGTCCATATCTAGTCAAGGATAAGACTAAACTGGAAAAGGTTCAAAGGTTTGCCACCAGACTAGTACCCGAGCTGAGAGGTATGAGCTACGAGGAGAGACTACGGGAATTAAACCTCACTT
>NC_059637.1:5468641-5536141 GCF_020424385.1 Procambarus clarkii
CCCTCCCACTTCTCTCTCTCTCTCCCTCTACCTCCTCTCCTACCTCAGTCCTCTGCTCCAGTTTTCCTAATATATTTTCTCCTTTCTCCTCCCTCTCCAACCTATCTCTCTTCCCTTTTCTTCTCTGAATCACGTTGTTCTCTCTCCTTCTTTCCATTTTCCACTTTATGACTCTCCTTTCATCCTCATCTCCTCTTCCCTCTTTATCTCGCCATCTACCTTCATTCTCGTTCTTTTCCCCTTTCGTCTTGCGACTATCTTATCTTGCGTCACAGAGAGGAAGACAAACATTGACGTGTTCACTGCTGCGGACCTCAATAGTCGTCAAGTGTGGACGGAGAAATGGCTAATGCACTTCGCTGTTGACAAATGGAAATTTTAAGTTCGATAAAAGAAGTTTGGCAGTGGATATGAGCTCAATGGTGTGGACATTGGTGAGTCCATTTGAGATCAGGATGAAATGAGTTCTATCTTACCATTAGCCAGGACTTAGAGCTTTGGATTTGACTGTTAAACTGAGGATCTACAAGGATAAGATACATAGCACATGGCCTATGTGAATATGTAGCACATCTTGGTCACATTGTCTTGGCTATGTGGACTGAGGAGAGCAACGGTGGCCGAAAAACAGACCGTCGGGGATCGATCCCAGATTTGCAAGAAGCAAGATCGTCGATATACCGTCTAGTGCAAGTGACTGGACAGATGATCTACAAGAACCTATGGGTTTTAGTTCCATAGTGGGTCCCAAGATTGATAGTCCCACTGTGGGTCCCAAGACTGATAGCCCCACAGTGGGTCCCAAGACTGATAGTCCCACAGTGGGTCCCAAGATTGATAGTCCCACAGTGGGTCCCAAGAGTGATAGCCCCACAGTGGGCATAAAACTGGAAAGTTGACCTCTGATGATTGCTTGATATCACATTAGATAATGTGATATCAAGCAACCCATTTGCTTGATATCCAAGTAAATAATGAAGTTTCAATAATATTACATTCTTGTCTCAAGGTAAACTTAACTATTCTGACATATATGTTTATGTTAATGAATCAAAGTCCGGGAAGGAGAGTTGGAGAGTGTTCTTGACAAAGTTACTGACAAGGAATCTATTTCATAATATAGGAGAGTCTTGGAGAGTTATAGGACTTTTGCACCACGCTATTGTCTCCAAGGAATCTATTATCTAGCTACTAGAGCTTTGAATAATAGACTATACTGTTTATGCAGGCGATGAGTCACAATAACGTGGCTGAAATATGTTGACCAAACCACACACTAGAAGGTGAAGGGACGACGACGTTTCGGTCCGTCCTGGACCATTCTCAAGTCGATTGTGACTTGAGAATGGTCCAGGAAGGACGGAAACGTCGTCGTCCCTTCATTTCCTAGTGTGTGGTTTGGTCAACAATCAATATAATGTTTATTAATACTGTAAATATGCACTACAAGGAATCCAAATTGGGATCACTAACAAGGAGCCGGTCGGCCGAGCGGACAGCACACTGGACTTGTGATCCTGTGGTCCCGGGTTCGATCCCGGGCGCCGGCGAGAAACAATGGGCAGAGTTTCTTTCACCCTATGCCCCTGTTACCGAGCAGTAAAATAGGTACCTGGGTGTTAGTCAGCTGCCACGGGCTGTTTCCTGGGGGTGGAGGCCTGGTCGAGGACCGGGCCGCGGGGACACTAAAGCCCCGAAATCATCTCAAGATAACCTCAAGAAGGGGTTATGTTGGTTTACCATCCAACTCTGAAGCATTTGTGGTGTCGCCACCTGTCGGGAGAGTAGCAAATTAAGCAGAGGTTTTACACACTAACATTATTAACTAGTTTTGAGGCTTCATTAATTTCATCTCCCCCGTGTAGGTGAGGGGGACACAGGGGTAATATAACCTTTGGAGAATAATTACAACAAATAATTTATTATATATTAAATCTTGCAGCAAGTTTGGGCATTATCAGTACATATATACAGCACAGAAAAACATTATAATTTATAATGCTACTGCAGTTATATGCATATTTATCTTTGTCAGTCAATTTGGATCTATGTTTATTTTGTTTACATTCCATCAAGGAATTATCAGAATTTATCTGAGGGCCCCTATCGACGGGGACAGTGAGCCAGCGGCTTGTTGGAGGTCCCCCAGCCCCTATCGACGGGGACAGTGAGCCAGCGGCTTGTTGGAGGTCCCCCAGCCCCTATCGACGAGGACAGTGAGCCAGCGGCTTGTTGGAGGTCCCCCAGCCCCTATCGACGGGGACAGTGAGCCAGCGGCTTGTTGGAGGTCCCCCAGCCCCTATCGACGGGGACAGTGAGCCAGCGGCTTGTTGGAGGTCCCCCGTTCATTGTTCATGAAGATTATTTTGTCAGCTAGATTTTAAGATAGAGCAACATCTTGGCATCTAGGGCTGTCTCAGGGAGGCAGGTCCAAGTGTTTATAAGACTCTGTGTGGGAGGAGTGATCTGATGTGAGCTTCCAGTGTCCTCCTGTCCTGCCCATCACGTCAGCAGGTCAGCCTCTACACACAACCACACCATACACACACACACACACACACACACACACACACACACACACACACACACACACACACACACACACACACACACACACACACACACACACACCATACACACACACAAGTGTGTGTGTATGGTCACTTATTTGTGTCTGCAGGATCGAGCATTGACTCTTGGATCCCGCCTACGTGTGTGTGTGTGTGTGTGTGTGTGTGTGTGTGTGTGTGTGTGTGTGTGTGTGTGTGTAAGTGAGTTATAGAGAGAGAGAGAGATAAACGGGGACGAGGGAGGACAGGAGGGAAAGTACGAGGAGAGGAAGGATAAAAGAAGAAAGGAGAGAGGGAAAGGAAGGAAGGAAGGGGGGGGGGTGAGAGAGAATAAGGGATGAAATGCTTGCCAATGTAACCAATTTAAGCGCACATGTTCACCACACACCCCGCGCCGCTCACCAGAAATTGTAACTCATTCTTCAGCGGACTCTTGCCTCTATGTGTACTTGGCGCAGGGAATAACACCGCTGATCTCCGAGCACAAGTGTAAAACAGTTGACACACACAAACCTTTGCCGACCTCTACGCTCGGCATCACAATTTATCGCTTTTAATATCCAGGCTCACATTTGGGGCCCAAACGTCTCCGCCCAGATCAGGCGCCTGGTAATATAACCCCCAAGACTCCTTTCTCGCCTCCGGCCAAGTTTTAAGCGCAGGGGCTTTCTATAATTATTAAATACTCAGCCCAACTCCAGTTTCTTACCTGCTTATTACCAGATATTAATAGTCCATTATGATTGGTCAGATCAATTTCAATATTACCAGCAAGTTTATGCACCTCCAGCCATCATATTTCTTCTGCGTTCTTCATTTTCTTAAGCTAGCGGAGGAAAATTATTGGTTACAGTCCAACAGCCGAGGGAAATGATTGGTTACGGTCCGACAGCCGAGGAAAATGATTGGTTACAGTCCAACAGCCGAGGAAAATGATTGGTTACAGTCCAACAGCCGAGGAAAATGATTGGTTACGGTCCGACAGCCGAGGAAAATGATTGGTTACAGTCCAACAGCCGAGGAAAATTATTGGTTACGGTCCGACAGCCGAGGAAAATGATTGGTTACAGTCCAACAGCCGAGAGAAATGATTATCTACAGCCAGACAGCTCTGAGGGCCAACCAGAAGACGTTGATAAGAAACGTATGACTGAGATAACAAAAATGAGGTCAATGGTTTATAAAGAAATCATTACCAGTGATACTCTGTGTTTATACTTTATTTTTTCCGTCAATACTCTTGACTATTATATCACAATGTGTCGTGAACAAGTAGGCTCCTTCATGAAGGTATATTTGACTTTATAATGGATTGATAATATTCAATTAGTTGGTTGAAACAAGAGCCTCAGAGCCTCAGCATAGTGGCAGTGAAAGTCAGCACAAGATTTCTGAGAAGTAATAATTTTTTTCTCGTGAAAAGGACAGAAGACAGAACCCCAGAGACAGAAGAGAACCCCAGAGACAGAAGAGAACCCCAGAAACAGAAGACAGAACCCCAGAGACAGACAATGCAACCCTAGACGAAGGTATATAAAAAAAAAAAAACAGTCAAAGACATGAAACACCCCCCCCCTTATCCAGAGACAAAGACCCCCCCCTCCTCCGCCACAACCAGAGGGAAAAACGCTCCCTAAGGCATGGAACCTCCCAACCAGAGACATAGAAACCCCCCAACCAGAGACATAGAAACCCCCCAACCAGAGACATAGAAACCCCCCAACCAGAGACATAGAAACCCCCCAACCAGAGACATAGAAACCCCCCAACCAGAGACATAGAAACCCCCCAACTACAGACATAGAAACCATCCCTAGCCAGAGACATAGAAACCCCCCAACTACAGACATAGAAACCATCCCTAGCCAGAGACATAGAAACCCCCCAACTACAGACATAGAAACCATCCCTAGCCAGAGACAGAGAAAACCCCAGAGACAAGAGGATCCCAGAGAGAGCGAGAGAGAGAGAGAGAGAGAGAGAGCTGGAGTTGTTAAGTCAACAGTCTTGGAGTTGAAGTGTGTGCCAGGGGTGTCACCGCCCCCTCTCTCACCCCTATTGTTGTGCTGGGTGCTGCACCTCTCCCATCACTCCCGCATTCTTCTCCTCTTCCACAATTTTTGTCTTGTTTTCTGTCCTGTCACCTTCTGTTGCTCTCGTCCTCACTTCCTGGTTCCTTCCCTTGGCTTGTTGCTGCTGCTACTTTCCTCTGGTTTTCCATTTATTTTGCAATGTTACCTGCCCCATTATCCCTAGTCGTCCATTCTATTTACTCCTCTTTCCCCTCTGTTTACGTTTTATTACTTCCTTTCCTTTTTCACTATTTATGTCTTAATTACTATATCATCTTTCCCCTTCCCTGGGGTTTCCTTAACCACTCTTCACGTCATTCTTCCATTTTTGCCTCTTCTACTCTCCTCTTTCTGATTTCAAGCTTTTCTCACTAACTTTCTCTTTCTACCTCTTTACTCCTTTCACTATCTCCTCTGCTTTCACTCTTCTAAACTGTTGCACTCTTTCCTCCCAACCCAGGCTTCCCTCCCTTCCCATCTTGAAGTTATTTCGGGGTTTAGCGTCCCCGCGGCCCGGTCCTCGACCAGGCCTTCTTTTTGTTACACCCTCCCCCAGGAAGCAGCCCGTAGCAGCTGTCTAACTCCCAGGTACCTATTTACTGCTAGGTAACAGGGGCATCAGGGGGAAAGAAACATTTTGCCCATTTGCCTCCGCCTCCACCGGGGATCGAACCTGGAACCTCAGGACTACGAATCCGAAGCGCTGTCCACCCAGCTGTTAGGCGCCCATGTTCCTATCCTTTCCACACGTCCTCTCCCTTCTCACTGAACTCCATCTTTCCCTTCTCCATAGCGAAAGGAGAATCCTTTCTCTCTTCTACCTGTCTCCTTGAGCCTTACCGTCCACCAACACGTGTGCCGTCTCTCCCTGTCCTCTTCCTCCACTCTCATCCTACTGTCAACAGTTTATATTACTCGGGCGTGGATCACCTAATTCCTCCATGCTCAAGTGGCTGGCTAAGGAAGGCTAAGTTCCAGTTGGGCAGCAGTTAGTGCGTCCCGAACCATGCTTTATTGTGGCTGTTCCTGGCTCCTAGTGCCCAGATATATATATATATATATATATATATATATATATATATATATATATATATATATATATATATATATATATATATATATATATATTGGTAGCAGTCTTTCTTGAAAACATATGTAGTTGAATATGACCGAAAGGGTAAGATTAATGATTCTAACACGAATCTTCTGAATATTTCTTACGTTTTTCTTCACTGTCGAGGGAAGTTGAAAAATTAACTCTCCAAAGTTCATTTTTCACAATTTATAATGGTCTGACAATAATAATTCGCATGAAGTTCGTTCCTTTGAAATGTATTTTCTATATACGGAACATCTGAGTAAGTCCATGCAAATGTTGGTGTTGCGTTGTACTTGTTCTGGCCTCCGACCAGAGTCGGAGGTGTCAAGGTGGTTAAAACCATAAACTGCGCCAGCCAATCTCTTTCCAAAATCAAATACCAATGTGTCTACTTCGCCGGGAGAGATACGAGGTCATTGCCGTCGCCAGTGGCCTTTGTACCACCAAATTAAATTAGTCTGGGCTGGGAGGTGGGGGGGGGGGAGTTGTCAGAGGCCGCTGGGGGCGTTTTTCCATAACTATCCAGCAGTGGAATAAGAAGATTTCTTACCCTTTTCTGCCGATAATTCCTTTTTCTCCCTTTCTCTCCTCTCGTCTTGACGACAAGATATTAGTCCAGTAAATAAACTTCTGAGTCGGCATGTCATTAAGGAACCAGTAATCTCGCTTTTTATATTATTTTTAACTTAATGTTTTTGTAATCATTCGTTCACAAGGTATTATCTTGTAAATAATTAAAGTTCTTCAATAGTCGTGTTTTTCTCACTCTGTTCTATTAATAAGATTAGTGTTCAGTAGCAAATGTTCTGAAGTTCCAAATACAACTGCAGGTTCATAGCGGTTATCCTAAACTCGTCTGACGCCTGTCCTTACAAACCCATTTATTCCAAGACCTCAGTAATTGTATTAATTACTAAATAAACTAAAACTTCATACAACGTAACACTCAGGTAGGGGAAGAGGATGAACCAGGAGCCAGATGGGTGCTGATGCCTCCTCCATCTGGCAGATTGTCTTCACGTATATCTTCATGTCCAGCAAACTGGTTCTAAATGAGTCAGACCAGGAAGGAATAATACGTGATGGAGTGAAATTCTTGAGAAAGGCACAGCCAGCATAAGGCTGTTGATTGGTGAGTGTTTTGTGTTGTGATTGGTGAGTGTTTTGTGTTGTGATTGGTGAGTGTTTTGTGTTGTGATTGGTGAGTGTTTTGTGTTGTGATTGGTGAGTGTTTTGTGTTGTGATTGGTGAATGTTTTGTGTTGTTATGATTGGTGAGTGTTTTGTGTTGTTATGATTGGTGAGTGTTTTGTGTTGTTGTGATTGGTGAGTGTTTTGTGTTGTTGTGATTGGTGAGTGTTTTGTGTTGTTGTGATTGGTGAGTGTTTTGTGTTGTTATGATTGGTGAGTGTTTTGTGTTGTTGTGATTGGTGAGTGTTTTGTGTTGTTGTGATTGGTGAGTGTTTTGTGTTGTTGTGATTGGTGAGTGTTGTGATTGCCAACTTTTGGTGGTGCAAGAAGTTCGGCCAGAGGGAAAACTTTGAGAACATTTACCTTGTATATAACAGAAGGTCGGCCAACATTTCTCCAGTGTTGAAGACTCTGTCTGTCTGTCTCTCTCTCTCTCTCTGTCTCTCTCTCTCTCTCTCTCTCTCTCTCTCTCTCTCTCTCTCTCTCTCCCTCTCTCTCTCTCTCTCTCTCTCTCTCTCTCTCTCTCTCTGTCTCTCTCTCTCTCTCTCTCTCTCTCTCTCTCTCTCTCTCTCTCTCTCTCTCTCTCTCTCTCTCTCTCTCTCTCTCTCTCTCTCTCTCTCTCTCTCTCTCTCCCTCTCTCTCTCTCTCTCTCTCTCTCTCTCCTCTCTCTCTCTCTCTCTCTCTCTCTCTCTCTCTCTCTCTCTCTCTCTCTCTCGCTCTCTCTCTCTTCTCTCTGTCTCTCTCTCTCTCTCTCTCTCTCTCTCTCTCTCTCTCTCTCTCTCTCTCTCTCTCTCTCTCTCTCTCTCTCTCTCTCTCTCTCTCTCTCTCTCTCACTCTCTACCAGTTTCACCCACAGTAGCATCGTTTTCCAATATTGTAGCAGTTACTCACCATTCCCTCTCACCCCACACCCCCATTTTCCTTCCTTCTCGTTACTTCCCTCCCACTACCCTTTTAACTTCCTTCTTCTAGCTACTCCTTCCCATTTATTGGAGTTCCTCCTCCTCCAGCTCCATGTGGTGTTTAACTATGACAATACGATTGGCAAATTTTTTGTTAGAATTAACGCTTGTAGTTATTACTGAGTCATTTACAAATTGTAAATGACTCTGTAATAACCTGTAAATCTTGCATTTTTTCTATATAGGTCAAATTTCTAAAGACTTGAAATTTAGAATTTTGCAGCATAAAAATGCTGTAAGAAAAGGTCAATTATATAATGTTTTATTTGTTCATTTGTCAGAAAATTTTCATCAAATTGATTGGGAGAGGTTTTTTTCAATAACAAATTACAGAAACATTTTCACTAAAAACGTTATTGAATGTGCTTTAAAATAGATTACACAACCATTCAATATGAATATTAATAATGGTTTGTACAATTTGCATCCATTTTTAATTATAAATTAAAGAATTATCTTTATAAGATCATTAATACATAGATGTCCCTTTTTGGCTTCTAGGAACGAGCTTGCATTAATCATTAACAATAATGTTTCCAGAAACTCACATGTATACACATGTAGTGAAATAATTATTTCACTACATTCACTACTTTCATTATTGCAGTGTATACATTGTAGTGAAATAATGAAAGTCTACAGTGAAACTCACTGTAAACTTTTTACAGTTTCATCTTGTGGTTACGTATTGACCAATAGGCCTTCACCAGTTTCTTTTTGTTCTTAAATTCTTGAGTCAATATAACAAAGACATTGTTTAACACAACACAAGACACCTTTCTGCCTATATATATTCAAAATGTTATTTTCAGTGATTGTACTTTCGATAATGTGTTGATTAACACAAAAGTGCTCAAGTCAATTCTGGTTTCATTTTTCTTTTGTGGTTAATTATTTTCACATTGTTTATTACGTGTTAATTCTTCGTGATTTACACACACACACACACACACACACACACACACACACACACACACACACACACACACACACACACACACACAGAAGAAAGAAGAAGGGAGAGGGGGGACATGATAGGAACGTATAAAATACTCAGAGGGATTGACAGAGTGGACATAGACGAAATGTTCACACGGAATAGTAACAGAACGAGGGGACATGGATGGAAGCTTGAAATTCAGATGAGTCACAGAGATGTTAGGAAGTTTTCTTTTAGCGTGAGAGTAGTGGGAAAATGGAATGCACTTCAGGAACAGGTTGTGGAAGCAAATACTATTCATAATTTTAAAACCAGGTATGATAGGGAAATGGGACAGGAGTCATTGCTGTAAACAACCGATGCTCGAAAGGCGGGATCCAAGAGTCAGTGCTCGATCCTGCAGACACAACTAGGTGAGTACAACTAGGTGAGTACACACACACAGAGTGGTTGACAAATGGAATGCATTAGGCAGTGATGTGGTGGAGGCTGACTCCATACACAGTTTCAAGTGTAAATATGATAGAGACCAATAGGCTCAGGAATCTGTACACCTGTTGATTGACGGTTGAGAGGCGGGACCAATGTACACTGATTATTCCTGGTATCGTGAAGACAGGTGTTTGTAATGTGTCTGTCTGCTACAGTCTCCTGGCAGGACAGAGTACAGGACGTCCTGCTGGTCCGGTACTGTCGTTCCCTGCTGGCTGTTCGGGTCCACTTTGATCATTGGCACCATGCGGAGTTTGTAAGTAAGTTGGCACCTAAGTTTCCTTCTGGGCTTGTTGGTGAGTTCTCATCTGGGTCTGTGGAAGCTGCTGGTGCAGGCCAGCATCCCTTGTCTCTCTCTCTCTCTCTCTCTCTCTCTCTCTCTCTCTCTCTCTCTCTCTCTCTCTCTCTCTCTCTCTCTCTCTCTCTCTCTCTCTCTCTCTCTCTCTCTCTCTCTCTCTGTCTCTCTCTCTGTCTCTCTGTCTCTCTCTCTCTCTCTCTCTCTCTCTCTCTCTCTCTCTCTCTCTCTCTCTCTCTCTCTCTCTCTCTCTCTCTCTCTCTCTCTCTCTCTCTCTCTCTCTCTCACATTAGCAGCGGTGCTGCCCAAAGCTTAAAAGTAAACCAAAGCTTGGTTTACGAGGTTCTAATTACCAACACCCCCTCCCCCCAACCGACGTCCAATCCCGTGCCTTGTTTGACGACAAGATCACGTCGTAGATCTCCTCTCATTGGCCACATTAGGTCACGTGATCTGATTGTCACTGTGGTGGGATCTAACATCAGAGTATGATGTTGTTTAACGATACTATCAGAACCTTGTAACACAATAACCGTGCAAATGTATGCATGCTGATGCTCGGTGGTTCAGTATGGGCTCTCAGAACACGCCAGAGTCGTCTTCTGTTGTGTTGTGACACTCAGAAGATGGAGCAGCAGTTGACGCAGCAGTTGTCGCAGCAGCTGACGCAGCAGTTGACGCAGCAGCTGACGCAGCAGTTGACGCAGCACCTGACGCAGCAGTTGACGCAGCAGCTGACGCAGCAGTTGACGCAGCAGCTGAAGCAGCAGTTGACGCAGCACCTGACGCAGCAGCTGACGCAGCAGTTGACGCAGCAGCTGAAGCAGCAGTTGACGCAGCACCTGACGCAGCAGCTGACGCAGCAGCTGACGCAGCAGTTGACGCAGCAGCTGAAGCAGCAGTTGACGCAGCAGTTGACGCAGCACCTGACGCAGCAGTTGACGCAGCAGTTGACGCAGCAGCTGACGCAGCAGTTGATAGTGAAGATGGCACAGCAGGTGATACAGCAGCTTACAGCATATAAGTGGGCACCGGATCCAGACGATTGAACAGGATCGAGTTGAGAGTATCAACTGTTTGGAGAAAATAGTTTGAATATGACCTCTTAGGATTCCTGATCTGATACCATCGATCTCTGCCTCCATCAGCAGGTATTCCAACCATTAATCACTCCCTAACAACTGATAATAACGCTTGATGAGTCGAGGGACGTATTGATCAGGACAATTACACACTGAGGGCCTCTGGATGACGTACACACACTTGATTCAATAATGATGTTGACCTCAGCTGAGCTTCTAATGATGAGGATAATTGCTGTCTGGGGTTCTTATTATACATGATGAAGGGACCATTGGTGCTGGTTATCTGGGGAGCAGTGGCTCCTGGCTGTGGGTGTGGGGCTGTGGGTGTGGGGGCTGTGGGTGTGGGGCTGTGGGTGTGGGGGCTGTGGGTGTGGTGCTGTGGGTGTGTGGTGTTGTGGGTGTGGGGCTGTGGGTGTGGTGCTGTGGGTGTGGGGCTGTGGGTGTGGGGGCTGTGGGTGTGGGGCTGTGGGTGTGGGGGCTGTGGGTGTGGGACTGTGGGTGTGGGAGCTGTGGGTGTGGGGGCTGTGGGTGTGGGGGCTGTGGGTGTGGGGCTGTGAGTGTGGGGCTGTGGGTGTGGGGGCTGTGGGTGTGGGGGCTGTGGGTGTGGGGGCTGTGGGTGTGGAACTATGGGTGTAGAGGGTGTGGGTGTGGAGGCTGTGGGTGTGGGACTGTGGGTGTGGAGGCTGTGGGTGTGCTGCTGTGGGTGTGGGGGCTGTGGGTGTGCTGCTGTGGGTGTGGGGGCTGTGGGTGTGGGGGCTGTGGGTGTGCTGCTGTGGGTGTTGAGCTAGTGGGGTCTGTATAAAATGAATGACTAGCAGAGGCAGTTTACTACTGATAAAAGAAGGCTTCTGAACTTAGGTAATGATAGCAGTATAATTACTAGATATCAGCTGGACAATGTTGATCTTAGACTAAGAAACAATGTATTAATATAGGGAATAAAGCAAGTAAGACAGGATGTATTTATAGACACTTTACCAATAACACAAAGTTAATATTATTCAGCTTTATGTTAGTGTATGTTAACATTCAATGTTTAATGTTAACATTACTATTTAATGTTAAGAAACATTATTTAATAATAAAACATCTACTGAAACTACGAATTCATGACTCATTACAACATTTATCTACTGTGTAAAAATTAACTACACACACCGTTGGAGTAACTGGTGCCCGGGTTTTACAAAACTGGTGCCCGGGTTTTACAAAACTGGTGCCCGGGTTTTACAAAACTGGTGCCCGGGTTTTACAAAACTGGTGCCCGGGTTTTACAAAACTGGTGCCCGGGTTTTACAAAAATATTAAAAAAGATGAAAAACAAATTTCTATCGCTTTTTTTGCTAGTGGGTTTACATACTATAAATTTATATTTTTTCCGTGTTTTATAATGTATATTTGAGAGCAGTGTTGCCAAGCTGGATGTGCCGCTCAGGCCTAAAGTATAAAGATTATATTTTGTTAACTTAACATTAATAAACCTTTAAATACTTGAGTAATTAAGAGAATTTAACACCTGAAATCACCTGAAATTTTAAACTCTTTCCCTCACTGCTTACACAAGGTTAAGAAAAATTATTTTCAAGTAAAAAAAAATTGATAATGTAATGGATTTAGAGGGGCATGTTATATTGAAGATCCCTTTGGGACATAATTCTCACCTGCTCGGTAATTATACAAAGTGGTGATATGTTTTACCTGGCCCCTGGAGCCCCGGGTCGTGCCGGGGCTCAGCGCTCACCCTTCATATTAATTATAGAGTTGCGCTCCATATTTCCGAGCGGTGCTTAGGAAAAAATGATTCAGGGGGAAACTGGGCGTCGCGTCCCTCCATAGGCATTCATTGTGGTGTGGTAGGGATATGGTCGGGGCGGCGCTGTGCCTCACTGCTGCAGGTGCTGTGTTTCACTGTTGTAGGTGCTGTGTTTCACTGTTGTAGGCGCTGTGCCTCACTGCTGTAGGTGCTGTGTTTCACTGTTGTAGGTGCTGTGTTTCACTGTTGTTGGCGCTGTGCCTCACTGCTGTAGGCGCCGTGTTTCACTGCTGCAGGCGCTGTGCCTCACTGCTGTAGGCGCTGTGTTTCACTGCTGTAGGCGCTGTGCCTCACTGCTGTAGGTGCTGTGTTTCACTGTTGTAGGCGCTGTGTTTCACTGCTGCAGGTGCTGTGCCTCACTGCTGTAGGTGCTGTGTTTCACTGTTGTAGGCGCTGTGCCTCACTGCTGTAGATGCTGTGTTTCACTGTTGTAGGTGCTGTGTTTCACTGTTGTAGGTGCTGTGTTTCACTGCTGCAGGCGCTGTGCCTCACTGCTGTAGGCGCTGTGTTTCACTGCTGCAGGTGCTGTGCCTCACTGCTGTAGGCGCTGTGTTTCACTGCTGTAGGTGCTGTGTTTCACTGTTGTAGGCGCTGTGCCTCACTTCTGTAGGTGCTGTGTTTCACTGTTGCAGGCGCTGTGTCTCACTGCTGTAGGCGCTGTGTTTCACTGCTGTAGGCGCTGTGTTTCACTGCTGCAGGTGCTGTGCCTCACTGCTCCAGGCGCTGTGCCTCACTGCTGCAGGCGCTGTGCCTCACTGCTGCAGGCGCTGTGCCTCCCTGCTGCAGGCGCTGTGCCTCCCTGCTGCAGGCGCTGTGCCTCACTGCTGCAGGCGCTGTGCCTCACTGCTGCAGGCGCTGTGCCTCACTGCTGCAGGCGCTGTGCCTCACTGCTGCAGGCGCTGTGCCTCACTGCTGCAGGCGCTGTGCCTCCCTGCTGCAGGCGCTGTGCCTCACTGCTGCAGGCGCTGTGCCTCACTGCTGCAGGCGCTGTGCCTCACTGCTGCAGGCGCTGTGCCTCACTGTTGCAGGCGCTGTGCCTCACTGCTGCAGGCGCTGTGCCTCACTGTTGCAGGCGCTGTGCCTCACTGTTGCAGGCGCTGTGCCTCACTGTTGCAGGCGCTGTGCCTCACTGTTGCAGGCGCTGTGCCTCACTGCTGCAGGCGCTATGCATCACTGTTGCAGGCGCTGTGCCTCACTGCTGCAGGCGCTGTGCCTCACTGCTGCAGGCGCTGTGCCTCACTGTTGCAGGCGCTGTCCCTCACTGCTGCAGGCGCTGTGCCTCACTGCTGCAGGCGCTGTGCCTCACTGCTGCAGGCGCTGTGCCTCACTGCTGCAGGCGCTGTGCCTCACTGCTGTAGGCGCTGTGCCTCACTGCTGCAGGCGCTGTGCCTCACTGCTGCAGGCGCTGTGCCTCACTGCTGCAGGCGCTGTGCCTCACTGCTGCAGGCGCTATGCCTCACTGCTGCAGGCGCTGTGCCTCACTGTTGCAGGCGCTGTCCCTCACTGCTGCAGGCGCTGTGCCTCACTGCTGCAGGCGCTGTGCCTCACTGCTGCAGGCGCTGTGCCTCACTGCTGCAGGCGCTGTGCCTCACTGCTGTAGGCGCTGTGCCTCACTGCTGTAGGCGCTGTGCCTCACTGCTGTAGGTGCTGTGCCTCACTGCTGCAGGCGCTGTGCCTCACTGCTGCAGGCGCCCTCCACTACATTGCTGCACCTGTGGTTGATTGCTCAATAAATCACTAAGCTATATGTTTAACAAATCTCTCACCCTGTCCATGGAGGACAGAAGAAAATGTATATATAATGGTTAGCATTGTAAATGTCTGGCCACGTCTGTGGTAGAAACAAAACCTGCCTGGAACCCGAACTGAGCAACGATTAGCTGTGAATCGACTGTAGTTCATATTGCTGTATTTACCCTGATTTTGTTTTACATATTGACGATTTCTGTAGAATTGTGTAATTGTGGTAGTGTCAATGAGCCTAGAACCTAATTATTTGAGACAACTTATGGCATCCTGTCCCGAGGGAGCAAGGTCTCAGATGCTATGGGGACAACTGTGTACCGATGTTCCAGTTGCTAGCTTGACCAATTTTACTGCTGCCCTGTGATTGGCCACTCCACATGTCTGACCAACACTGGTGGAGATGTAGGTGTCAGGCCCTGTGATTGGTCACTCCACATGTCTGACCAACACTGGTGGAGATGTAGGTGTCAGGCCCTGTGATTGGTCACTCCACATGTCTGACCAACACTGGTGGAGATGTAGGTGTCAGGCCCTGTGATTGGTCACTCCACATGTCTGACCAACACTGGTGGAGATGTAGGTGTCAGGCCCTGTGATTGGTCACTCCACATGTCTGACCAACACTGGTGGAGATGTAGGTGTCAGGCCCTGTGATTGGTCACTCCACATGTCTGACCAACACTGGTGGAGGTGTAGGTGTCAGGCCCTGTGATTGGTCACTCCACATGTCTGACCAACACTGGTGGAGGTGTAGGTGTCAGGCCCTGTGATTGGTCACTCCACATGTCTGACCAACACTGGTGGAGGTGTAGGTGTCAGGCCCTGTGATTGGTCACTCCACATGTCTGACCAACACTGGTGGAGAGGTAGGTGTCAGGGTGGATACACTTGTTTACTTGTAATTAAACAAGTGTACTGTTATTCCTGCGTGTGTATTATGACACCATCTGGGGGAGTGTTGGAATAGCAGTGATTTGGGCATCAAAAAATAGGGGTTCTCTCTCTGCTGGGCACTGGGGTGTGGGGAGGTTCTCTCTCTGCTGGGCACTCGGGTGTGGGGAGGTTCTCTCTCTGCTGGGCACTGGAGTGTGGTGGGGTTCTTTCTCTGCTGGGCACTGGGTTGTGGGGAGGTTCTCTCTCTGCTGGGCACTGGGGTGTGGCGAGGTTCTCTCTCTGCTGGGCACTGGATTGTGGGGAGGTTCTCTCTCTGCTGGGCACTGGGGTGTGGGGAGGTTCCTCCTGATGATGTCATTAACTTAATTTTTGTCTTGCATGCCAGACCATGCAAGCCATATGGATAGGCTTCCATCTTGTTGCAAATACGCTTAATTGTACCTCATTTGAGGTACCATGGTAGAGAGCCACTTCAATGGGGGTGGGGGGAGGCAGCGAAGACTCTAAGCCTTAGAACTTAGAGCACGCCGCAGTGTCACAGCACGAGGAAGCTCTCATTAGAGTCTAAGTAGAGGACTTCCAGTACTACTTCTTTTACAAGCTAATTCAGTCCACACGAGAGGCAACTATTAAAGATTAAATGGGGAAAGAAAAACGGAATTATTCAAGGAATACCACAAACATAAGAGAGAGTGAGGGAGGGAGGGAGTGAGGGAGAGTGAGGGGAAGAGGTGAGAGAGAGAGGGAGGTAGTGAGGGAGAGTGAGGGGAAGAGGTGAGAGAGAGAGAGGGAGGTAGTGAGGGAGCTTGAGGGGAAGAGGTGAGAGAGAGAGGGAGGTAGTGAGGGAGAGTGAGGGGAAGAGGTGAGAGAGAGAGAGGGAGGTAGTGAGGGAGCTTGAGGGGAAGAGGTGAGAGAGAGAGGGAGGTAGTGAGGGAGAGTGAGGGGAAGAGGTGAGAGAGAGGGAGGGAGGGAGGGAGTGAGGGAGAGTGAGGGGAAGAGGTGAGAGAGAGAGAGAGAGGGAGGGAGGTAGTGAGGGAGAGTGAGGGGAAGAGGTGAGAGAGAGAGGGAGGTAGTGAGGGAGAGTGAGGGGAAGAGGTGAGAGAGAGGGAGGGAGTGAGGGAGAGTGAGGGGAAGAGGTGAGAGAGAGAGGGAGGTAGTGAGGGAGAGTGAGGGGAAGAGGTGAGAGAGAGAGAGAGAGGGAGGGAGGTAGTGAGGGAGATATAATAGAGAGGAAAGCGCTTGTGGGTTACCTTCCCGTCTTTAATTGAGTTATGGGAAGTCAAGCCACGCCCTGATGCCTCACACCATGGGAGAACGTGGGTGACGCCTCACACCATGGGAGAACGTGGGTGATGCCTCACACCATGGGAGAACGTGGGTGATGCCTCACACCATGGGAGAACGTGGGTGATGCCTCACACCATGGGAGAACGTGGGTGATGCCTCACACCATGGGAGAACGTGGGTGATGCCTCACACACCATGGGAGAACGTGGGTGATGCCCCACACCATGGGAGAACGTGGGTGATGCCCCACACCATGGTAGAACGTGGGTGATGACCCACACCATGGGAGAACGTGGGTGATGCCTCACACCATGGGAGAACGTGGGTGATGCCTCACACCATGGGAGAACGTGGGTGATGCCTCACACCATGGGAGAACGTGGGTGATGCCTCACACCATGGGAGAACGTGGGTGATGCCTCACACCATGGGAGAACGTGGGTGATGCCTCACACCATGGGAGAACGTGGGTGATGCCTCACACCATGGGAGAACATGGGTGATGCCTTACACCATGGGAGAACGTGGGTGATGCCTCACACCATGGGAGAACGTGGGTGATGCCCCACACCATGGGAGAACGTGGGTGATGCCTCACACCATGGGAGAACGTGGGTGATGCCTCACACCATGGGAGAACGTGGGTGATGCCTCACACCATGGGAGAACGTGGGTGATGCCTCACACCATGGGAGAACGTGGGTGATGCCCCACACCATGGGAGAACGTGGGTGATGCCCCACACCATGGTAGAACGTGGGTGATGCCTCACACCATGGGAGAACGTGGGTGATGCCTCACACCATGGGAGAACGTGGGTGATGCCCCACACCATGGGAGAACGTGGGTGATGCCCCACACCATGGTAGAACGTGGGTGATGCCTCACACCATGGGAGAACGTGGGTGATGCCTCACACACCATGGGAGAACGTGGGTGATGCCTCACACACCATGGGAGAACGTGGGTGATGCCCCACACCATGGGAGAACGTGGGTGATGCCTCACACCATGGGAGAACGTGGGTGATGCCTCACACACCATGGGAGAACATGGGTGAGGCCTCACACACCATGGGAGAACATGGGTGATGCCCCACACCATGGGAGAACGTGGGTGATGCCTCACACACCATGGGAGAACGTGGGTGATGCCTCACACACCATGGGAGAACGTGGGTGATGCCTCACACACCATGGGAGAACGTGGGTGATGCCCCACACCATGGTAGAACGTGGGTGATGCCCCACACCATGGGAGAACGTGGGTGATGCCTCACACCATGGGAGAACGTGGGTGATGCCTCACACCATGGGAGAACGTGGGTGATGCCTCACACCATGGGAGAACGTGGGTGACGCCCCACACCATGGGAGAACGTGGGTGACGCCTCACACACCATGGGAGAACGTGGGTGACGCCTCACACACCATGGGAGAACGTGGGTGATGCCCCACACACCATGGGAGAACGTGGGTGATGCCCCACACACCATGGGAGAACGTGGGTGACGCCTCACACACCATGGGAGAACGTGGGTGACGCCTCACACATCAACGGATAACGTACAAGAGTACAGTAAGCTTCATGCTGACCTACAACATGCTGACCTACAACATGCTGACCTACAACATGCTGACCTACAACATGCTGATTTACAACATGCTGACCTACAACATGCTGACCTACAACATGCTGACCTACAACATGCTGACCTACAACATGCTGACCTACAACATGCTGATTTACAACATGCTGACCTACAACATGCTGACCTACAACATGCTGACCTACAACATGCTGACCTACATCATGCTGACCTACAACATGCTGACCTACAACATGCTGACCTACAACATGCTGATTTACAACATGCTGACCTACAACATGCTAACCTACAACATGCTGACCTACAACATGCTGACCTACATCATGCTGACCTACAACATGCTGACCTACAACATGCTGACCTACAACATGCTGACCTACATGCTGACCTACAACATGCTGACCTACAACATGCTGACCTACATCATGCTGACCTACAACATGCTGACCTACAACATGCTGACCTACAACATGCTGATTTACAACATGCTGACCTACAACATGCTGACCTACAACATGCTGACCTACAACATGCTGACCTACATCATGCTGACCTACAACATGCTGACCTACAACATGCTGACCTACATCATGCTGACCTACATGCTGACCTACAACATGCTGACCTACAACATGCTGACCTACATCATGCTGACCTACAACATGCTGACCTACAACATGCTGACCTACAACATGCTGACCTACAACAAGCTGACCTACAACATGCTGACCTACAACATGCTGACCTACAACATGCTGACCTACATCATGCTGACCTACAACAAGCTGACCTACAACATGCTGACCTACAACATGCTGACCTACAACATGCTGACCTACAACATGCTGACCTACAACATGCTGATTTACAACATGCTGACCTACATCATGCTGACCTACAACATGCTGACCTACAACAAGCTGACCTACAACATGCTGACCTACAACATGCTGACCTACAACATGCTGACCTACAACATGCTGACCTACAACAAGCTGACCTACAACATGCTGACCTACAACAAGCTGACCTACAACATGCTGACCTACAACATGCTGACCTACAACAAACTGTTAGAATGATCAAAACGGGAGCCTTGAGGTCACCTGAGTTGACCTCAGGTGTCGCGATGTTATAACAGAGTGAGGGAACTGGGTGCTGGTAACAGGAGGCAGAACACGACAAGCCAGTAGATTTGTCTACTGGTAGATAGGTGGTTTCCTTTTCTACCAGTAGAAAAGAAAACCTTTCAAGGATATGTATAGATCCTTGGGTTAATATCACAAAGAACATGTTCAATTAATGACTAATTCAAGCGGATATCAGTAGCGGAATGTGGTAGATTGGCCAGTACAAGGATTGTGTTTAGAAATCGTCCTAACGAATCATTCAGGGCGATATATTTCACGTATATAACACCAATCTTTAACTATGCTGCACCTGTGCGGATTGGAAAAATCTAATTTTTATGCTGCCAGACTAGTCGAAGAATTAATGTGAATAAGTTACGTGTGCCTCACTCATTAATGTGTGAATGAGGTGAATTGGAAAGAGCAAATGAACTGAACTTCAGTAGAAGTTAAAAGAACCATGGGAGACATGATTTCCACATACAAAATTCCCGTGGGAAGTGACTTCTCACAGTGTCTCAAGCTTGGAAGCTGGAGACACAGATGAGGCAGGACCAGAGGACACGGGTGGAAGCTGGAGACACAGATGAGGCAGGACCAGAGGACACGGGTGGATGCTGGAGACACAGATGAGGCAGGACCAGAGGACACGGGTGGAAGCTGGAGACATAGATGAGGCAGGACCAGAGGACACGGGTGGAAGCTGGAGACATAGATGAGTCAGGACCAGAGGACACGGGTGGAAGCTGGAGACATAGATACCAGAGGACACGGGTGGAAGCTGGAGACATAGAGATACCAGAGGGACACGGGTGGAAGCTGGAGACATAGATACCAGAGGACACGGGTGGAAGCTGGAGACACAGATGAGGCAGGACCAGAGGACACGGGTGGATGCTGGAGACACAGATGAGGCAGGACCAGAGGACACGGGTGGAAGCTGGAGACACAGATGAGGCAGGACCAGAGGACACGGGTGGAAGCTGGAGACACAGATGAGGCAGGACCAGAGGACACGGGTGGAAGCTGGAGACACAGATGAGGCAGGACCAGAGGACACGGGTGGAAGCTGGAGACATAGATGAGGCAGGACCAGAGGACACGGGTGGAAGCTGGAGAAACAGATGAGGCAGGACCAGAGGACACAGGTGATGCTAAATATCTATGTATTTACGTATGTAGGTTAGCTTAGCATTTTAAAAGCACCGAATCACCTTCTGTGGTTGATTGTTCAATAAATCCCTGAACTATATGTTTAACAGATCTCTAACCCTGTCCATGGAGGACAGAAGAAAATGTATATATGCTGGTTAGCATTGTAAATGTGTGGCCACGTCTGTGGTAGAAGCACACACACACACACACACACACACACACACACACACACACACACACACACACACACACACACACACACACACACACACACACACACACACACACACACACACACACACACACACACACATACACACACACACACACACACACACACACACACACACACACACACACACACACACACACACACACACACACACACACACACACACACACACACACACACCCACACAACCAAACAAAAGTACTAGCACTGTTACGGGTCGTGTTAGGAATAATGTGAGAATTATTACGCCAACCCCCACCCCGCTGCGCCACCATGTTAATACCAGAGCCTGAATTTAGATCGGTCATTCATTTGAAATTCGCCAGGAGGGAAAAAGAAAAACTGAAAGGATTAATTTATCTCTCGCATGCACCTACTTGCCAAAACGCTTCCGTTCCCATTCTCTGAATATTTATCTATATTGAAATATGTATCTCCAGGCAGATCGACGCCACAAATACACATTTATTGATTTGTAAAATGTCGATGTTGTCCGATTGGCTTCAATATTGTCCAGCATAGCGCCAGTATTGACCAGTTGGCGCCCATGTCACCTCACCCCCCTAGCCTCATCGCCCCTACATAGTCACTACATTCTCGATGATCAACAGATCTAAGTATTATATATGTACTTGAACCCATTTTTATGTGGAAATACACATTCAAGCCATCCATTTTATCTTACTGGAGGACCGCATTCCATTGTATATTATTAATTAAAGAGGCTGTTAATAATGGTTATCTTGAGGTTATCTTGAGATGATTTCGGGGCTTTTTAGTGTCCCCGCGGCCCGGTCCTCGACCAGGCCTCCACCCCCAGGAAGCAGCCCGTGACAGCTGACTAACACCCAGGTACCTATTTACTGCTAGGTAACAGGGGCATAGGGTGAAAGAAACTCTGCCCATTGTTTCTCGCCGGGGCCTGGGATCGAACCCAGGACCACAGGATCACAAGTCCAGCGTGCTGTCCGCTCGGCCGACCGGCTCCCTCCGGTATATTTGATATTAAAATTATGAGTACTATATAGGATATAGTACCAGGCGCTATAGCTCAGTATAGGAGCGAGGAGCATGTGGGTAAATGTGGTGGCTGAACATGAGTGGGAATCATGAGGTTGAATGAGGCGTGGATAGTGGATCAACCAGGCTGTCTGGATCTGGACGGTGGATCAACCAGGCTGTCTGGATCTGGACGGTGGATCAACCAGGCTGTCTGGATCTGGACGGTGGATCAACCAGGCTGTCTGGATCTGGACGGTGGATCAACCAGGCTGTCTGGATCTGGACGGTGGATCAACCAGGCTGTCTGGATCTGGACGGTGGATCAACCAGGCTGTCTGGATCTGGACGGTGGATCAACCAGGCTGTCTGGATCCTGACGGTGGATCAACCAGGCTGTCTGGATCTGGACGGTGGATCAACCAGACTATCTGGATCCTGACGGTGGATCAACCAGGCTGTCTGGATCTCTCACACGCTAAACACTAAAGTCTTCACCACTAAACATGAAGTCTTCAGTAAATAATTTTACAATAATAATTTTTGTTTAAATATCAAATGCTCTGTCGTTTTTGTCATAATACAAAGTAACCTTTGCTATTTTTTATTCTATTTTTATACATTCAGAATGTATAGAAGTTAGACATTTATGACTCAATGACCGAATTACTGATAACTGGGTCACCACATTTTGAGGTTTAGAAATGAATCCACTTCCATTAAATCCATTAAACAAGAACACAATATAAAAAAAATTGTTGGTGGCAAAACATAGACAATGAACACACACACTGCTAATACTCCAGTGGATCCATCCACCTGCCCACTGGGGCAAACTTTCATCATTCCCACTGGGTACAGATCATTCCCACTGGGTACTGATCATTCCCCACTGGGTACAGATCATTCCCACTGGGTACAGATTCCCACTGGGTATAGATCATTCCCACTGGGTACAGATCATTCCCACTGGGTACAGATCATTCCCCACTGGGTACAGATCATTCCCACTGGGTACAGATCATTCCCACTGGGTATAGATCATTCCCACTGGGCACTCCAGTAGTGTCGTACCTCCTGCATGTTGCTGTTGTTGTTGTTCCTGAATAATAAAGGTGTATTGTGAAGGACTGGACGCGGTTGCCAGCGCTCGCCTGCCATACACAACGTCATTGTAATTGTAGTAAATAGTGTTAGCGCTGCCTTTATATTGAAGGGTAAATCGCAGGGGTTATTTTTATGGCCTCTGCCCATGCACGGTTGTGGCTAGTGTTGAGTGTTGTGGTATGAGGATGTTGTACTTTGCTGGGGCAACATACTCATACATAACGCTACATACATCACCATAAAGGTTGTAAACAACGGTGGGAAGATATCTTTGTCCAAGTTGCTGAAGGATAGCAGGACGTTTGCCAGCATGGCATATGCTGCCTTTGTTATCCTGCTGATGGGTGCCTCTGGTGATGGATCTTGAGTTATGTTCACTCATAAGTCTTTATATTTTTCAGAAGTTGGAAGCCGCCTTCCCCTCTTCTAGTACTGTATCTGAGGTCTGCTTGCTCTAACTCATATTCTCATAACCTTGCATTTGTCAGGGCTAATGTCTAGTAGCCATTTTCAGACCATGCCTGGAGATTGTTTAGTTCATCTTGTAATGAGTGCTCCTCAGTCCTGATTCGCCTCGTTACCTTAGCATCATCAGCAAACATAGATAAATGTGTGTGTGTCGGTGTGTACTTACCTAGTCGTGCTTGCAGGGGTTGAGCTCTGGCTCTTTGGTCCCGCCTCTCAACTGTTAATCAACAGGTGTACAGGTTCCTGAGCCTACTGGGCTCTATCATATCTACACTTGAAACTGTGTATGGAGTCAGCCTCCACCACATCACTGCCTAATGCATTCCATTTGTTAAAAAATGGAATTCACTAGGCATTCAGACACTAAATATTTTCTTTGTTATGTCTCAGTGACTCGTTTATGTTCTCAGTTACCACCTGCGTTCCCTTGTGCGTGTTCCAGCTGTGTTAAATCAACTGTATTTACACTATCAATTTCTCTGATAATCTGGTATGTGGTGATCATATCCCCTAACTCTTCTGTCTTCCAGCGACGTGAGGTTCAGTTCTCGTAGAATCTCTTTGTAGCTCATACCCCTCAGCTCGGGTACAAGTCTAGTGACATACCTTTGAACCTTGTACAATTTAGTCTTGTGCTTGACCTGATACGGACTCCATGCTGGGGCTGCACACTACACGTCTCAATTAATGAATAACTGTTATGAAGTTAATTATACACTTAGCTGTATGTGAACGATGTGTAATGTTAACTGTATGACAGAAAGAATGACTACCGTGAACTGTATCGGTAGCTACAGTGCCGACTGTGTGATATAAACTACTCCCTGTTAAACTTTTTTTTTACCATTTGAATTGCATGCACCTTTTTTCCCAATGTTTTTCGTATTTTCCCAAATAAACACAGCACGGGTTCATGTCTCTTCTGGTATTGGCAATTAGCGGATTGGGTTCCCCGCTAATGCCAGTTAAAATCAGTAGTGATTTTCAGATATGTTCAGGCCAGGTAAGTATCTTGGCTTTAGATCTAATACCATAAATGGACTGTCATGGGAGTAAATATTTGTGGAGTTCAGTAGAACGTCCGACGGCCGGTGTTGCGTTCATTTCAGGTCCAATACATCGGTGGGGATGCATATGTATATGTCTGAGCCAGCGGTTATTACGCTCCTCTGATTAAATGGTGCAATTGTGGGTGAGGGAGTTGAGATCTTCTGCTGGGATACGCTTGTCGGTGTGGTTGGCTGCCCTGCAGAGGACGGCAACTATGTGGTTGTGGTTGTCATGGTTGGCTGCCCTGCAGAGGACGGCAACTATGTGGTTGTGGTTGTCATGGTTGGTTGCCCTGCAGAGGACGGCAACTACGTGGTTGTGGTTGTCATGGTTGGTTGCCCTGCAGACGGTGGAGCGAGTGGTTGTGGTTGTCATGGTTGGTGGTGCTCCTCCAAACATGGTTGTTATTCAGCCACATAATGGTAAACATAACAGCAAGAGACCACATGATCAGGCTGGGGAAACAGTGGTATACTGGTATAATGGTATACTGGTATACTGGTATAGTGTAAAACCCTGATTGTATATCAGACGATACCTCAGGAATCGTAGAGGATTCAGTTCAATCAAAGGTTGCATTACGTAGCATATCATGGCCTAGTGGCTTAAGACGTGTGTTTGGGCGAGTACCCAGTGTGCAGGTTCGAATCCTCCTTACGGATCTACTGATTTATCATCATTATATTTATTATTATTATAATTACACAATTATTATTGCACAATGAAATCGCATTAACGTCATGTATCAATGATAAAGTCAGTAGGCGCCGTGTGAAGGGTTCGAACCCATTTACATGGTGATGCCAAGCCCACGTCCTGAACCACTACACCACGACATGTTCACAGTGAGGCTGCCAAGCCGCCTCATGCCTCCTGGAGATTTTATTATTATTTATATAGTAATCACATTTATTAATTATTTACAGTTTTAATAATAAAGCCATAACTACTGTACCATTGTTAAGAGAGGACAATTAGATGTGTGTGTCAGTATAACCGGCGCTACTTGGTCCGGGTAGAGCGTTATGCTAAAAGTATAATAATATATGTGCTGAGTGGAGCTAATATCATTTTGGAGCCCAAAAAATGGTGGTAAAATTTGTAATAAGTCCAGAGAACACCTCTGGATAGCGGGATTTAGGGCCTAATTTGCATATTGATGAGTAAATGATAGCTAATTGAAATCTATGATTCAAAAATGTGCGTTGTGCATATATTAACTGTAGGAGCGTCGGGCTCACTGTAGGAGCGTCGGGCTCACTGTAGGAGCGTCGGGCTCACTGTAGGAGCGTCGGGCTCACTGTAGGAGCGTCGGGCTCACTGTAGGAGCGTCGGGCTCACTGTAGGAGCGTCGGGCTCACTGTAGGAGCGTCGGGCTCACTGTAGGAGCGTCGGGCTCACTGTAGGAGCGTCGGGCTCACTGTAGGAGCGTCGGGCTCACTACCACGCTTGAAAGACAAGTTAATTTTTGCTTTTGTTTTTGGCTTGCTAAAGTTTTTAATTAGATTTTTGGTCCGGCTGTTTATGGGGATTCTTGTCCAGCAGTTTATGGAAGGAGCGACGCCTTTGTCTACTATTATATATGTACTCACATATAATATGTAGATCGCGTTAATTAGTTGATTAAGCCCGATGTTGTCTTATTTCTGTTGTAACAATATTGTAGGGTTGTAAATCCTTTTGTTGTTGGTGTATTGGTTGTAAACATCTATTTTGCCACTCAATCAATACCTTAAGAATTTTATGGATCTCAATCGAGTTTTCCATCTCTTTTTCTAGCGACGTCAGGTGTAGTTTTTTTTGTCTTTCTTCATAACTCATGCCTCACATTTTCGGGAGAGTCTCATTGCAAACCTCTGACACGGTGTGTGTCGTGGTGTGGTCGGGTGGGTATGACTGATGCCCACAGTAGGAGAGCAACAGGTAAAGGATCTGGCAATAATGATGTCTGACAACCAAATGTTTGTCGTTGTTGTTGTTGGTTGAGGGTCGACGAGAATAGAGGGATCGTAGGCGTCCCCGGGTGCCCGATACCAAGAAATAGCGAAGAGGGATGGGATCCCCTAGCTCTTCCAGGTCACGGACTTGTTTACCATTACCGTTCACAAGTGGGACCTGTGTTTACATACACACAAGGTATAATACTCTGCCTCAGACTTAATGTTTATCTGTAGCTTCCACATTTTGGCTCCTATCCTTGTTTAAGGCTCGGGCTCTTGCACACACTGTGAAGGATAGTGATGACCAGACCACACACTAAAAGGTGAAGGGACGACGATGTTTCGGTCCGTCCTGAACCATTCGCCAGGACGGACCGAATCGACTTGAGAATGGTCCAGGACGGACCGAAACGTCGTCATCCCTTCACCTTCTAGTGTGTGGTCAGGTCAACATACTTCAGCCACGTTATTGTGACTCATCGCCTGCCTGTGAAGGATAGTCTTACGGTTGCTGCTTCTATTCTTTAACACCTATCCTATGAACTACTTTTATTATACCATCATATTATTTAAATGCAGTACATCCATATTAATTCTGTAAATATAATTAACATTGCGGTATTTTCCTTATTGTGACGCTGTCAGTCCCTTCCTGTTGCCTCGACAAGTTGCCTCTGCTTCCAGGCTGTATTTTAGTGTAAGTATCTCTCATTTGTGAGACTGTCGCCTTTCAATCTTTATTTCCCACTCAATATTTCACACTCTGTGTCGTTCACTGGAGGAAACTGCTTCACACAGACTGATTTGCATATATTTTTCTTGTTATCCTTTTCCTGTTCCCTGCATCGCACTAGGCGGCCCTTGCTGTATGTTATCGGTGCCCCTGGCCTACTGTATGTTATCGGTGCCCCTGGCCTGCTGTATGTTATCGGTGCCCCTGGCCTGCTGTATGTTATCGGTGCCCCTGGCCTGCTGTATGTTATCGGTGCCCCTGGTCTGCTGTATGTTATCGGTGCCCCTGGCCTGCTGTATGTTATCGGTGCCCCTGGCCTACTGTATGTTATCGGTGCCCCTGGCCTGCTGTATGTTATCGGTGCCCCTGGCCTACTGTATGTTATCGGTGCCCCTGGTCTGCTGTATGTTATCGGTGCCCCTGGCCTGCTGTATGTTATCGGTGCCCCTGGCCTACTGTATGTTATCGGTGCCCCTGGTCTGCTGTATGTTATCGGTGCCCCTGGTCTGCTGTATGTTATCGGTGCCCCTGGCCTGCTGTATGTTATCGGTGCCCCTGGCCTACTGTATGTTATCGGTGCCCCTGGTCTGCTGTATGTTATCGGTGCCCCTGGTCTGCTGTATGTTATCGGTGCCCCTGGCCTACTGTATGTTATCGGTGCCCCTGGCCTGCTGTATGTTATCGGTGCCCCTGGTCTGCTGTATGTTATCGGTGCCCCTGGTCTGCTGTATGTTATCGGTGCCCCTGGCCTGCTGTATGTTATCGGTGCCCCTGGCCTACTGTATGTTATCGGTGCCCCTGGTCTGCTGTATGTTATCGGTGCCCCTGGTCTGCTGTATGTTATCGGTGCCCCTGGCCTACTGTATGTTATCGGTGCCCCTGGCCTGCTGTATGTTATCGGTGCCCCTGGTCTGCTGTATGTTATCGGTGCCCGCGGTCTGCTGTATGTTATCGGTGCCCCTGGTCTGCTGTATGTTATCGATGCCCCTGGTCTGCTGTATGTTATCGGTGCCCCTGGCCTACTGTATGTTATGTCGCGTTGGGTCGTGTTGGACAGTTTTGCGTCGCGTTAGGTCGTGTTGGACAGTTTTCTGTCGCGTTGGGTTGTGTTGGACAGTTTTGCGTCGCGTTGGGTCGTGTTGGACAGTTTTGCGTCGCGTTGGGTCGTGTTGGACAGTTTTGCGTCGCGTTGGGTCGTGTTGGACAGTTTTGTGTCGCGTTGGGTCGTGTTGGACAGTTTTGTGCCCCTGGTCGTGCTGTATGTTATCGGTGCCCCTGGCCTACTGTATGTTATCGGTGCCCCTGGGTCGTGTTGTATGTTATCGGTCGCCCTGGTCTGCTGTATGTTATCGGTGCCCCTGGCCGTGTTGTACAGTTTTGTGTCGCGTTGGGTCGTGTTGGACAGTTTTCTGTCGCGTTGGGTCGTGTTGGACAGTTTTGCGTCGAGTTGGGTCGTGTTGGACAGTTTGTGTCGCGTTGGGTCGTGTTGGACAGTTTTGCGTCGCGTTGGGTCGTGTTGGACAGTTTTGTGTCGCGTTGGGTCGTGTTGGACAGTTTTGTGTCGCGTTGGGTCGTGTTGGACAGTTTTGTGTCGCGTTGGGTCGTGTTGGACAGTTTTGTGTCGCGTTAGGTCGTGTTGGACAGTTTTCTGTCGCGTTGGGTCGTGTTGGACAGTTTTGTGTCGCGTTGGGTCGTCGTGTTGGACAGTTTTGTGTCGCGTTGGGTCGTGTTGGACAGTTTTGTGTCGCGTTGGGTCGTGTTGGACAGTTTTGTGTCGCGTTGGGTCGTGTTGGACAGTTTTGTGTCGCGTTGGGTCGTGTTGGACAGTTTTGTGTCGCGTTGGGTCGTGTTGGACAGTTTTGTGTCGCGTTGGGTCGTGTTGGACAGTTTTGTGTCGCGTTGGGTCGTGTTGGACAGTTTTGTGTCTTCACAATAGTTTCCCTTGACAATAGTAATGACGATATCATCCTTGAACCATTATATATAACCCATTGGTCGTCTTGTTACTCCGAGTAAGAACGCGTCAATTACCCACAAGGCGAATTGACAGTTACGTCCCGCCGCCCATAATTGGCGATGAGCCTGATGGCCTCCAATATGCGCTTGTACCTTAATGGGAAGCCCTTGTTAGCGGTCTGAGCGGCGAATGAGGTCGTTAATGATTTAACTAACGCCGTAAGGAAGATGATCTATGGTTGTTAACCCTTGTATGTTATAGTTAAGTCTCAGGGGAGGTTATGGTTGTGGTTTGGGAGCAGTGAAGCCCGTGTGCTACCTCTAACCGCCCTATTGGCCATCGTGGGGTGGTTGGTAACTACCGTATTGTTAATATGGGATCGAAAAAGGCCTAACGAGAAAACTGTAGATTGTGAGACTGGTTAATTGATGGACCATGAGCAACTGTATGTGGCTGGATGCGAACCCTGAGAGTAACTGTACCTGGTGGGATGCGAACCCTGAGAGTAACTGTACCTGGTGGGATGCGAACCCTGAGAGTAACTGTACCTGGTGGGATGCGAACCCTGAGAGTAACTGTACCTGGTGGGATGCGAACCCTGAGAGTAACTGTACCTGATGGGATGCGAACCCTGAGAGTAACTGTACCTGGTGGGATGCGAACCCTGAGAGTAACTGTACCTGGTGGGGTTCTTCTCTTAAATTAAACATTAATAGGAAAGCAAAGGAGCTGTACTGTATTTAGATACTATATCTGTAGGACATGATTATCTCTCTAAAGGCTGGAGGCCAGAAGCTAGAGACCAGCCTCACGGAACTTTGCATTGTGATTGGTGATTGTATGGAGAGGTTCATAGAGAGGTTGGGGGTCGACCCCCATGCCCCCTCTTAAAGAGAATTGGCTCCAATTGCGACAACATAAATTTCTTTGATGCCTGAAGTGTGGGTTTGGTTGTCCATCGAGTGTTATGAAACAGATCCTTCAGTTGTTATCGACGTCGAATCAACGTTCTCGACGTTGATTGAGTATAGTTTACCCTCGGGAGAGAAAATGAGATGGAGGTAGAGCGGGAGGGAGGGAGGGAGGGAGGGAGAATGGGAAGAGAAAGAGTGGGAGGGAGAGAATGGTGATGAAGAGAAGGAGAAGGGAAAAGAACGAGGGAGAATTAATGGAAGGGAGTATTGAAGGAAGTTTGGGAGAATAGAATAGAATGTGAATAAATTGGAGGGAAAGAGAATGGAAGGGAGGGAGGGAGAGGGAATGCAAGAAAGGGAGGAAGGAAGAACGAAGAAAGGGTGGGAGGGAGAATGGGATGGGAGAGAGGGAGAGAGAGATAACTAGTGTGTGCTGAGCGGTGTATCAGTGTATATACACTGAGAGTCACCATTAGCCCTGGAGTATTCTTGCTGATGCTCAGTAAGCTGTTGTGCTGATCTTAAAACTCTCTACAGCTTGATAACTATCAACCAATCTTAAAAAATCCTGGAACCCGAAGCTCGACCGAAGAAAGATAATCGCCCAATCACTCAATTTAACATTCCCCATTTTAGAAACCCCCATCTGACGAACCTAACATTACAGGAATCTGAAAAAAACCCAGAATGGATGACATTGTAACGGTTAAATTACACTCCAGCGTCAGTAAGAAAGTCATTTCGTCTTTATTTAAAATCTAGGGAGCTGGATTTTTTTTTATTAACATATTAGGTACATCTGAATTAGTGCAGCTGCCCTAGACTATATGAAGTGGAGTACAGTGTGTCAAAAAAGCTAACTAGGTGATGCTAAGAAATCCCCATCACACAGGATGGTTAGTCATACAGAGGCATGTGATAAGCGGTCTGCACTGGCAGACTCCGGATGCATTTTGAGGATATCATCAACACAAGATTGAATAAGGTAGCAGTGGTAATACAAGTCCCCATCTCGCAGGATGGTTAGTCATACAGAGCCATATGTTTAATAGCCTGCACTGGCAAATTTTGGGTATACTGTGAGGATATCTTCAAGAATACGAGAGTGAATAACGTAATTACAAAGCTCCAGGTACCTCATGCCAACTGGTCTGAAAGGTCTAATAACTGGACATTCAGTGATGTAGTGCGGGAGATCATGCCGTAGTTCCTGCTCACAGAGTTTGCAACTGGAGTGCTCAGGATTGGGAGACCCGTCACCTGCAGCCACCTGCCACAGGTAACGGTAACCCAACCTGATCCTTGCAACCACTGTGTCGCACAGTCTGGTGGACGTTTTGTGCTGTCCATAGATGTAGCTTTCAGATCTGAACAAATCATAGCTTTTTATACTAGTACTTTCAGGTCGTTGGGAGTCAGTAAGTTCTTTCCTATCAGATCTGAATGTTTGGACCAATACAGTTTTGACAGCAGAGATGGGGATACCCAGATCTAATTCAACTTCAGACTTGTTACACGCTAATTTGGCGGAGTGCGTGAGGAGAGTAAATCTACGGTAGTGACGACCCATGTTTCAGTATCAGCGACGGGCTGTGTAAAAACACTCTGATGTTTGTAATACTATGTTTATGCTCTCAAGACAGTGCTGTGAGCAGCGTGGGACCTCCTGCTCCCAACCACGTGCTCATTCCACCCTTGCTCCCCCTCCTGGTTCTATTTCACCGTGAAGCTAAACTGCTTTCAACACCATTTCGTCTTAAAGTTGTCAAGTTTGTCGTTAAGTGATACTGGATGGTTATGGGGCGAGGAAGGGTGTTGGTCTTGTGGGTGTGGAAGTGGTGTTGTGTGGCGGTGTGTGGTAACTGTGGCGGCCCCACGCGGTCTGGGGCAGCGCCAGCGAGGTTAGTGTTCCCCGCGCGGGCTGGCTGAGAGGAGGTCGGTGTGCTCGCTCTCGCCACAGTTCCCTCCTCACACGGGGACAGTCTATCCTTACTTCTCGTGTTCCTATGACTTGAAATATTATATAGTGTTCCCATGTCTTAGTGGATTTATATGTAGTTTTTCTTTTTATATATTTTAGTATTTTCGCATTCAAATTAATTTTTTTTAAATACTTTGTGAATGAGATTTCATCAAACCGTCTCGTTAAAGTTCAACTGAATTATCTGCTCAGGTGATTCAAAATTTTAAACCAGATCTCCAATTCAGTCTAATTGGCTTTGTACAAAAGACCTGCAATCAATTGTTGTGATTTCCGGAAACTGGTTGTGACTGTGAGTTGAACTGTGAACACTGGTTGTGACTGTGAGTTGAACTATGGGTAACGGTGAGTGAACCTCACGTGAGTACGGTGACTTCTTCATCCCTGAGTGACTCTACGCGGGTGAGTGCCGGACACAGTTTTATTGAGACTTTATTTTATTGTGGGATTATTGGTATAAATATTAGCTTTCCATTATAAAAATGGGGAGTGAAAGATGTATTGTTTTGTTATATTTATACTTTATTAGACGGGGCAAGGGAAGATGTGCAGGTGACACTGTCTGCTGTAGGTGACACTGTCTGCTGTAGGTGACACTGTCTGCTGTAGGTGACACTGTCTGCTGTAGGTGACACTGTCTGCTGTAGGTGACACTGTCTGCTGCAGGTGACACTGTCTGCTGCAGGTGACACTGTCTGCTGCAGGTGACACTGTCTGCTGTAGGTGACACTGTCTGCTGTAGGTGACACTGCTGTAGGTGACACTGTCTGCTGTAGGTGACACTGTCTGCTGTAGGTGACACTGTCTGCTGTAGGTGACACTGTCTGCTGCAGGTGACACTGTCTGCTGTAGGTGACACTGTCTGCTGTAGGTGACACTGTCTGCTGTAGGTGACACTGTCTGCTGTAGGTGACACTGTCTTCTGCAGGTGACACTGTCTGCTGTAGGTGACACTGTCTGCTGTAGGTGACACTGTCTGCTGTAGGTGACACTGTCTGCTGTAGGTGACACTGTCTGCTGCAGGTGACACTGTCTGCTGCAGGTGACACTGTCTGCTGTAGGTGACACTGTCTGCTGTAGGTGACACTGTCTGCTGTAGGTGACACTGTCTGCTGTAGGTGACACTGTCTGCTGTAGGTGACACTGTCTGCTGTAGGTGACAGTGTCTGCTGTAGGTGACACTGTCTGCTGTAGGTGACACTGTCTGCTGTAGGTGACAGTGTCTGCTGTAGGTGACAATGTCTTCTGCAGGTGACACTGTCTGCTGTAGGTGACACTGTCTGCTGTAGGTGACACTGTCTGCTGTAGGTGACACTGTCTGCTGTAGGTGACACTGTCTGCTGTCGGTGACACTGTCTGCTGTTGGTGACACTGTCTGCTGTCGGTGACACTGTCTGCTGTAGGTGACACTGTCTGCTGTAGGTGACACTGTCTGCTGTAGGTGACACTGTCTGCTGTAGGTGGCAGTGTCTGCTGTAGGTGAAACTGTCTGCTGTAAGTGCCAGTGTCTGCTGTAGGTGACACTGTCTGCTGTAGGTGACACTGTCTGCTGTCGGTGACACTGTCTGCTGTCGGTGACACTGTCTGCTGTAGGTGACACTGTCTGCTGTCGGTGACACTGTCTGCTGTAGGTGGCAGTGTCTGCTGTTGTAGGTGACACTGTCTGCTGTAGGTGAAACTGTTTGCTGTAGGTGGCAGTGTCTGCTGTAGGTGACACTGTCTGCTGTAGGTGACACTGTCTGCTGTAGGTGAAACTGTCTGCTGTAGGTGACACTGTCTGCTGCAGGTGACACTCTGCTGTAGGTGACACTGTCTGCTGCAGGTGACACTGTCTGCTGTAGGTGACACTGTCTGCTGTAGGTGACACTGTCTGCTGTAGGTGACACTGTCTGCTGTAGGTGACACTGTCTGCTGTAGGTGACACTGTCTGCTGTAGGTGACAGAGACCACAGACAAAAAAGGTCTTTAGTTAAAGCTAGACAGGTAATATATTGAATTAAAAATATACATTTAATACACTTTACAAATCATAAAGAAACTGTTGCTTGAACTGTGAGTGGATGAGCTCAGTGTGTCCCAAGTAACAGTGATGTACTCATACTGACTGTTGCATTGAGTGACCGTGTATAGTGACTGTTGTCTACTGTGACCTTATAGTAACTGTTGTCTACTGTGACCTTATAGTAACTGTTGTCTACTGTGACCTTATAGTGACTGTCTACTGTGACCTTATAGTGACTGTCTACTGTGACCTTATAGTAACTGTTGTCAACTGTAACCTTTTAGTGACTGTTGTCTACTGTGACCTGTCTCTCTCTCTCTCTCTCTCTCTCTCTCTCTCTCTCTCTCTCTCTCTCTCTCTCTCTCTCTCTCTCTCTCTCTCTCTCTCTCTCTCTCTCTCTCTCTCTCTCTCTCTCTCTCTCTCTCTCTCTCTCTCTCTCTCTCTCTCTCTCTCTCTCTCTCTCTCTCTCTCTCTCTCTCTCTCTCTCTCTCTCTCTCTCTCTCTCTCTCTCTCTCTCTCTCTCTCTCTCTCTCTCTCTCTCTCTATGTCTCTCTCTCTCCTTCCTGAGCTCATCTGAAGGCTGACGTTTGTAATCATTTAAGTCACATAACGTTTGTTTCAAGACGGAACGAACTTTCGTTTGATACTTAGTCCCGTCCAAGTGGCTGGGCACCATTCCTTCCCTCCGTCCCATCCCACATCCTTATCCTGACTCCTTCCCAGTGCTATATAGTCGTAATGGCTTGGTGCTTTCCCCCTGATAGTTCCTTTCCCTTGATGAAGTCATGCAGATATGAAGATAAAACTGAAACAGGCAGACTGGCAGAGCTTCCACATGACTGGCAGAGCTTCCACATGACTGGCTGCTATAAGAACGTGTTCTATACGCAATTTAGTCTAGGAATTAATGACCGCTGATAAGGTGACATTTTATTTTAGAAAGCCGTAACCAGCATGAGGCTGTTGATGGCTGCGTGTCTTGTGCTGCGGTAGCCAACTCCTGATTGTCCACGAGGTTGGACCAGGTGTGGAATTTTGAGGATAATGGCTGTATAGGTGACAGTTTTTTTTATCTAGGACCATCCCCAAGATCTCTTTCTTTATCAGAAGTCTTTAAAGATTTCTCACATAATTTATAGGTTGTGTGGGATCTATGTTCTCTTTTTCCACATTCCATAACATGGCATTTATTCACATTCAATTCCATTTACCAAGTGGTGCTCCATATACTTATTTTGTCCAGGTCTTCTTGAAGGGCATGATAATCATCTAAGTTTCTTATCTTCCCTATGATCTTAGCATCATCAGCAAATAGGTTCATATGATTTTGTATTCCATCTGGTAGATTGTTTATGTAGACAATGAACATTACCGGTGCAAGAACTGAACCCTGTAGTACTCCACTTGTGACATTTCTCCAGTCTGATACATTGCCTCTGATTACTGCCTTCATTTTTCTATCAGAAATTTTTTCATCCATGTTAAAAGCTTTCCTGTCACCCCTCCAATATGTTCCAGTTTTTAGAACAACCTCTTATGTTTAACTCTGTTGAAAGTCTTTTTTAGGTTCAGATAGATGCAGTCACCCCAGCCATTTCTTTCCTGTAAAATCTGTGGCTCGATCATAGAAACTGAATAAATTCGTTACACAGGATCTCCCAGAGCGAAAACCATACTGACTATCTATTACATCGTTTTTCTCCAGGTGTTCTACCCCATTTATTTTTAATTATTTTTCCCAATATTTTGACTATTACACTTGGCAATGATACAGGCCTATGATTGAGAGGGTCTTAAATGCTGCCACTTTTGTAGATTGGAACTATGTTAGCCTTTTTCCACGCATCTGCTACAACTCCTGTACACAGGGATGTCTGAAAAATCATTTGAAGTGGAATGCTGACCTCAGGTGCACATTCTCTCAGAACCCATGGTGAAACTCCATCTGGGCCTACTGCTTTGTTCTTACTTAGCTCCTTAAGAATTTTGTTCACTTCTTCTCTAGACACCTCTATGTGCTCTATGTTGTTCTCTAGAATTCTTACTGTGTCTGGTTCCCTGAAGATTTCATTTTGTACAAACACACTTTGGAACTTTTCGTTTAATGTTTCATGCATTTCCTTTTCATTTTCAGTGAATCTGTTTCCCATTTTCAACCTCTGAATATTATGCTTTACCTGCAATTTGTTGTTTATGAATTTATAGAATAGACCTGGTTCTGTTTTACATTTTTCTGCTATCCCTTTCTCAAAGTTCCTCTCTGCCTCTCTCCTCACTCTTGTGTAGTTGTTTTTCGCATCTTTGTATCGCTGGTATGTTTGGGGGTTTGGCCTCTTCCTTCCTATATTGATTCCATTTTTATGTATTTTTGGTCTCTGGTCCTCTCGCAATTCTGTTGAACCAATCCTGTTTCCTGGTTCTGCATCTCTGCTTTGCTATAAGTTGTGTTGTGCCTTTATTATATATTTCACAAAACTTGACATACATCTCATTTACTTCCATGTCCTAACAACAAGTCTTTCGAGTCAAATTCCTGAAAGAAATGTCTAAGTTCCCCATAATGTCCTCTCTTGAAATCAGGTTTTTCAACTGCTTCAACCTCCTTGTAATGAGGTGTGTGTGTACTTACCTAGTTGTGCTTGCGAGGGTTGAGCTCTGGCTCATTGGTCCCGCCTCTCAACTGTCACTCAACTGGTGTACAGATTCCTGAGCCTACTGGGCTCTATCGTATCTACATTTGAAACTGTGTATGGAGTCTGCCTCCTCCACATCATTACTTAATGCATTCCTTTACTAACTACTCAGACACTCAAAAAAAATTCTTTCTAATGTTTCTGTGCCTCATCTGGGTACTAGGTTTCCACCTGTGTCCCCATGTTCGTGTTCCACCCGTGCTAAAGAGTTTGTCTTTGTCCACCCTGTCAATTCCCCCTGAGAATTTTGTAGGTGGTTATTATGTCTCCCCTTACTCTTCTGTTTTCCAGGGATGTGAGGTTTAGCTCCCTTAGCCTTTCTTCATAGCTCATACCTCTCAGTTCCGGGACTAGTCTGGTGGCATACTTCTGAATCTTCTCTTAACTTTGTCTTGTGTTTAACTAGGTATGGACTCCAGACTGGAGCTGCATACTCCAGGATTGGTCTGACCTATGTAGTATACAAGGTTCTGAATGATTCTTTATACAAGTTTCTAAAGGCAGTTCTTATGTTGGCCAATGTAACATACGCTGCTGATACTCGTTTGGTGTGGGCCTCTGGGGACAGGTTCGGTGGAGTATCAACCCCCAGATCTTTCTCTCTATTTGACTCTTGCAGGATATCACCTCCCAGATGGTACATCGTGTTCAGGGTTCTGCTCCCTTTGCCTAATTTCATTACTTTACACTTTCTTGAGTTGAACTTTAGTAGCCATTTTCTAGACCATTCCTCCAGTTTGTTCAGTTAGTCCTGTAGTCTCTGTCTATCTTGATTCTTCTCATAATTTTTGCGCCATCAGTAAATATTAAGAGGAATGGGTCAATACCATCTGGAAGGTCATTTACATATATTAGAAACAGGATGGGTCCAAGAACAGAGCCCTGTGGGACTCCGCTGGGGACATCTTGCCATTCTGATGTCTCCCCTCCCCTCACAGTTACTCACTGTTTCCTATTGCTTAGATACCTTCTTATCCACTGAAGCACCTTACCTTTTACTACTGCCTGTTGCTCCAACTTTTGTAACAGCATTTTGGTGTGTGTGTACTCACCTAATTGTGCTTGCGGGGGTTGAGCTTTGGCTCTTTGGGCCCGGCTCTCAACTGTCAATCAACTGGTGTACAGATTCCTGAGCCTACTGGGCTCTATCATATCTACATTTGAAACTGTGTATGGAGTCAGCCTCCACCACATCACTTCCTAGTGCATTCCATTTATTAACTACTCTGACACTGAAAAAATTCTTTCTAACGTCTCTGTGGCTCATCTGGGTACTAAGTTTCCACCTGTGTCCCCTTGTTCGTGTCCCACCCGTGCTGAAGAGTTTGTCTTTGTCCACCCTGTCAATTCCCCTGAGAATTTTGTAGGTGGTTATCATGTCTCCCCTTACTCTTCTGTTTTCCAGGGATGTGAGGTTCAGCTCCTTTAGCCTTTCCTCGTAGCTCAATCCTCTCAGTTCCGGGACGAGCCTGGTGGCATACCGCTGAATCTTCTCTAACTTTGTCTTGTGTTTAACTAGGTATGGACTCCAGGCTGGAGCTGCATACTCCAGGATTGGTCTTACATAAGTGGTATACAGGGTTCTGAAAGATTCCTTACACAAGTTTCTGAAGGCAGTTCTTATGTTGGCCAGTCTAGCATATGCCGCTGATGATATTCTTTTGATGTGGGCCTCTGGGGACAGGTTCGGTGTGATATCAACCCCCAGATCCTTCTCTCTATTTGATTCTTGCAGGATTTCCCCTCCCAGATGATACCTTGTGTTCAGCCTCCTGCTCCCTTCGCCTAATTTCATCACCTTACACTTTCCAGAGTTGAACTTCAGCAGCCATTTTCTAGACCATTCCTCCAGTTTATCCAGGTCATCCTGTAGTCTCTGTCTATCTTCATCCGTCTTGATTCTTCTCATAATTTTGCATCATCAGCAAACATCGAGAGGAATGAGTCTATACCCTCTGGAAGATCGTTCACATATATTAGAAACAGGATGGGTCCAAGTACTGAGCCCTGTGGGACTCCGCTGGTGACATCTCGCCACTCTGATGTCTTCCCCCTCACCGTTACTCGCTGTTTCCTGTTGCTTAAGTACTCCCTTATCCACTGGAGCACCTTCCCTTTACTCCTGCCTGTTGCTCCAACTTTTTTAACAGCCTTTTATGGGGTACTGTGTCAAAGGCTTTTTGGCAATCCAGGAAAATGCAGTCGGCCCACCCTTTTCTTTCCTGCCTAATTTTCGTTGCCTGTGTGTGTGTTTGTGTCTGTGTGTGTGTGTGTGTTTTGTGTGTGTGTGTGTGTGTGTGTGTGTGTACTCACATATTTGTGCTTGCGGGGTTGAGCTTTGGCTCTTTGGTCCCGCCTCTCAACTGTCAATCAACTGGTGTTCACATAACTGGTGTGTGTGTTTGTGTGTGTGTGTGTGTGTATGTGTGTGTGTGTGTGTGTGTGTGTGTGTGTGTGTGTGTGTGTGTGTGTGTGTGTGTGTGTGTGTGTGTGTGTGTGTGTGTGTGTGTGTGTGTGTGTGTGTGTGCGCGCGCGACAATTACACACGACCTCTCTACTCACTGAACGCAAACCCTCACAAAGATGTAAGTCACCACTGACCACACTGAAGAACGCAACAATTAAATATAAATACTGAAAAACTTGTCATTTGTAGACAGTATTGTCATGGCCAAGCTGGCAGCCAGACCTCTCCACACACACATATACACACATTGATCTCACCTCTTGATTGACGGTTGAGAGGCGGGACCAAAGAGCCAAAGCTCAACCCCCGCAAGCACAAATAGGTGAGCACAAATAGTTGAGTACATCCCAATGGTCTTGTATTCAAGGTGATTACCTTGTGTTAGTTTCGGGGCTTTGCATCCTCGGGGCCCGGTTATCGCCCAGGCCTCCTCGTTGCTGGACAGGTCAACCAGGCTGTTGGACAACCAGGTGATAACACAACATCACAACACTAGCATGTCACAGAGGTCACTATTAACTTCCCCTACAATGAAAACTGCTTACCCTTGGACGCTACCTTAATATGTTCCATTAGGCAGCAATAGACCCATTTCTCCTTACACTTAAATACCTAAAAAAGTTGATTGCCAGCTGAATGAAATGAATGAACTGCTTCCGTAACAGCAAATAGCTCTCTAGTTCCTATCATACATACAAGAGGTTTAATCTTTCAGAATGAACTAGTCACCACTACACCACCGAGATTAACTGCTCACCACCACAATAAACTGGTCACCACCTCCACAGTGCTCATGGAATAATTATAACTTCAGTAACAATTTGGTCGCCGTTTGCAATGTCAACCAAAGCTCTCAGAGTTGAGCCAAAGTGTCAGAGGTTGCAAAAAAAGTTGTCACAACAATCAGGTTATCGTGAACCTGTTGGCTTCCTGAGATCACACACCAGTGCACCCTATGACATGATGCTTGTTCCTCTTGCCACTGTCTGTGTCCAGGAACGAATACGTTTGGTGAGGGCTTCCTCGACCTGTCACACACGTAGGGGCGTCCTCGACCTGTCACACGCGTAGGGGCGTCCTCGACCTGTCACACGCGTAGGAGCGTCCTCGACCTGTCACACACGTAGGGGCGTCCTCGACCTGTCACACACGTAAGGGCGTCCTCGACCTGTCACACGCGTAGGAGCGTCCTCGACCTGTCACACGCGTAGGGGCGTCCTCGACCTGTCACACACGTAGGGGCGTCCTCGACCTGTCACACACGTAGGGGCGTCCTCGACCTGTCACACACGTAGGGGCGTCCTCGACCTGTCACACACGTAGGGGCGTCCTCGACCTGTCACACACGTAGGGGCGTCCTCGACCTGTCACACACGTAGGGGGTTATAACGACGGTGTTCCCAGTTCCATCAATGTGAGCGTTCCGAACACCTCGTACAGATCCGCTCCATCTCTCCCCGAGTGGATTTGATATCCACAGGACCTGTCATCTTCACCTGATGGGGTTCCTGATGATACCTGGTGGTCCATACCACCAGGTGTCTTCCACAGATGGGCTGTGGAACATGCTCTGTACATGACACCAGCCGCAGACAAAGTCACTCTCTCGATGCTGCATCCTCTCGCTCGCACGTGGATACAGGATTGGCAGAGACACATGACTGGTCCACCCTGATTGGCCAAGCTTTCAAAAGCCACTCTGATGGATTAGAAGATCTGTTTCCGTGCAGGTTATATGATGAGTCTATATTATTTACACCAGAACTAGAAATATAAAACTAGGCAGTTTAAACGAGGCAGTATATTGAGGTTTGGAGAGCAAAATGAAAAGTTTTTATTTACTAGAAAACAGAAAAATGCACTTGAAGTGCGTTAAACTTGAGGAGAGCGTTACGGAACTTATTTTTAAGAGATCTGAAATTGAATGTTTGAGAGAGTTAGAGTTTAACACCAAACTGCACTCTACACTATATCACATTGCACTGTACACCATATACATATAGCATCACACTACATTATACAACATTCTTATCATTATACTATTCATTAACCACAGCACTACACAGCACACCAGCCGTAACACTATACCCAGAACACCACACTACACTATACAACCCTGAACACACTACACTATACAACCCTGAACACACTACACTATACAACCCTGAACACACTACACTATACAACCCTGAACACACTACACTATACAACCCTGAACACACTACACTATACAACCCTGAACACACTACACTATACAACCCTAAACACACTACAACAACACACACTACACTATACAACCCTGAACACACTACACTATACAACCCTGAACACACTACACTATACAACCCTGAACACACTACACTATACAACCCTGAACACACTACACTATACAACCCTGAACACAGTACACTATACAACCCTGAACACAGTATACAACCCTGAACACCACAGTGTTGTTTGCGTGGTGTGAGATCAGTACTAAGAATATTTAGTACGAGATTACACATTCATTAACACCAGGTTGTATAAGCAAGAAAATAGAATAACTCTTGAAAAGGAAATATCAATTGAAAATTATTACAGAAAACGTCCAAAACTCAAAATAAAATGACACGACTTTAGCTATAACTGTGTTAAAAAGTTTGGTGCGTGTAATAGAATTTAAAAAGCGGCTTTTCAGAAGTTTACAAAACACAAAAATCTGGCAGACCCTCAGTGTATTTTTTCAACCAAAACGTGAGCTTGGAAATATGTTGAGGTCCTCCCAGTGAACACACCAACGAAATATATTATTATTGTTTCTAATAAAAGATACATAATTTATGATTATGATATGATTAGTCTCCGTGGTGTAGTGGTAAGACACTCGCCTGACGTTCCGCGAGCGCTATGTCATGGGTTCGTATCCTGGCCGGGGAGGATTTACTGGGCGCAATTCCTTAACTGTAGCCTCTGTTTAACGCAACAGTAAAATGTGTACTTGGATGAAAAAACGATTCTTCGCGGCAGGGGATCGTATTCCAGGGACCATAGGATTAAGGACTTGCCCGAAACCCTACGCGTACTAGTGGCTGTACAAGAATGTAACAACTCTTGTATATATCTCAAAAAAAAAAAAAAAATGATGTGTATATATCACGAAAAATAAACACGTGATTAAAAATGTGACAGTGTCAGAACACGGAGGAAGAATTGAAACAGGAATTTCCTTAAGTACTTTCGTATATTAATTCATCTTCAGTAGGAGTGACTCCTTCTGAAGATGTATTAATATACGAATGTATTTAAGGAAATTCCTGTTTTAATTCTTCCTCCGTGGTCTGACACTGTCATAATTTATGTTGTATTTTGTCTAGTTATTTTAGTAAGATTGTCGATCATGGATTAGTGCGAGATTAGGTCAGATAGATTAGTGCGAGATTAGGTCAGATAGATTAGTGCGAGATTAGGTCAGATAGATTAGTGCGAAGTTATGGTGGAGTAGTGATCAAAGATGGTGTTTGTGGAGACAATATTTCATGCTTATTCTTTCAGTTTAAAAGATCACATATACAAGGCTCGCTCGAGCCGAAAGTCTTAATAAGGATAAGGAACTGAGTGTTAGTCTAGGATTACTTCAGTGGATCTCGCTAAATGGTGAGCTTTTAAACTATTATTTAATGGTAATTCCTATATGAATTGTCCGGGAACTAATCAAGAATAGGTTTATATATGTATTTTCTATTTTTTTACATAACAACTAGATATCAATGAGTGTTCTCACCTACATAGTGGAGGCTGACTCCATACACAGTTTCAAGTGTAGATATGATAGAGCCCAGTAGGCTCAGGAACCTGTACACCAGTTGATTGACAGTTGAGAGGCGGGACCAAAGAGCCGAAATTCAACCCCCGCAAACACAGCTATGTGAGTACACACACACACACACACACACACACACCCACACACACCCACACACACACACACACACACACACACACACACACACACACACACACACACACACACACACACACACACACACCCACACACACACACACACACACACACACACACACACACACACACACACACACACACACACACACACACACACACCCACACACACACACACACACACACACACACACACACACACACACACACACACCCACACACACACACACACACACACACACACACCACACACACACACACACACACACACACACACACACCCACACACACACATCGGGGGATCTAAAATGTCATCACAGGTCATTATGTAACCCAGAGATTTATATTAAGATAAGGAAGTTAAACGGCGGCTCAAGAGATGAAGAGATGCAGCTTCCACACTATATACGCCTCCGGGGAGAGGGAGAGGGAGGAGGCAGAAAGTGGAGAGAGGAAGAGGACGGAGCAGAGAGGGAAGGAAGAAGGGGTGAGGGGGAAGAGACATATAGTGAAGACGGGAGCATGAGGGGAAGCAGAAAGGGGGAGAGGAAAGAGAGGGGAGAGGAGGTGACGCTGCAGAAGAAAGAAGAGAGAAAGCGAGGCAGAGGGAGGGAGGGATTTACGTCAGGATAAGGATTATGGATGGGACGGCGGGGAAGGAATGGTGCCCAGTCACTTGGACGGTCGAGGATTGAACCCCGACCTGCATGAAGTGAGACCGTCGCTCTACCGTCCAGCCCAAGTGGATGGTCAGGATGATGCTACACTTCAGAGAGGAGGGACCGGAAGGCAGTGGCCGGCCCAGAGACGACTGGCTTAATGACATTTCACAAAATTAATGTGAAAACGAAGCAAATAATTATGTTTCCATTAATGGTAGTAATTCTTGGTGATAATAGTAGTTGGTGGTGGGTGTGGATGTGGTGGGATTGGTGGTGGAGGTGGTTGTCAGACGCATTAATCTGCCTCTGTCAGTCATTAGTCGATATAACAAGTCTATCTGTCTCATCTTGTAGCGATTTCGAAGCTTAATTTGAACTTTCCTCCCAATTTTTGTGTCGCCTGCAAACCTGTAAATGTTGCTGTCTAAATGTTTTACGTATCAACAAATGAGGTCCAAGAATAGATTCCTGCGTCGCTTCAAGTACAACTTAACTCACTTTATGCTAATTATCTACATTCTTTGAAATAACAAGTCCTAAACCAACTTAGAATAGCACCCCAGAGCCATGGGCCTCTGGGCTCTATGTCTCGTGAAGCACTCTGTCAAAGACTTTCTGGAAGTCAAGGTAAAGAACGTCACAGTCCTTCCCATTATCAACGGCTTCTAATATACTGGAAAACAATCAGAGTAAATTAAGCACGATCGGCCCTTATTAAAACGTTGGTGGGAATCCTTTAATAGTCTATTTTTTGGGGGCCGTAAGCTGTAGTGGCGATTATCGAGTCAAGCAATTTTCCTGCAATAGAAGTTATGCTAATCGGAAGACAGCTCGACAGAAGTGAGCCCAACCACTTGAGCTGGACGGTAGAGCGACGGTCTCGCTTCATGCAGGTCGGTGTCCAAGTGGTTGGGCACCATTCCTTTCCCCCTGTCCCATCCCAAATCCTTATCCTGATCCCTTCCCAGTGCTATACAGTCGTAATGACTCGACGCTTTCTCTTGATAGGTTACCTTCCCTTCGACACACGTAATATCTCTCTCTTTAACAAATCTAAACTCCATTTACAGCTGTGATAGACACCGTACTCTGCTCTACTGTAGTGATTTATTAACTATACAACTCAAGGGCTCAGTAAACTCTTCTTCATATTCTTTAACAACTTGGTAACCATAGCGTCCCGCTCTGAGGACTTATTGGTTTTAAATGTTATCTTTGTTCCATAACTCCCTCCGTGATAGTGATCATATTCTCCTATTCTTTAGTTGTTCTCAGAAGTTTAGTCCTGATAGATCTGGTAATAGTTTAGTCCTGATAGATCTGGTAATAGTTTAGTCCTGATAGATCTGGTAAGAGTTTAGTCCTGATAGATCTGATAATAGTTTAGTCCTGATAGATCTGGTAATAGTTTAGTCCTGATAGATCTGGTAAGAGTTTAGTCCTGATAGATCTGGTAAGAGTTTAGTCCTGATAGATCTGGTAAGAGTTTAGTCCTGATAGATCTGGTAATAGTTTAATTTCAAATCGCTCTACATTTCAATTTTAATTTTGTGCTTTACAAGTTGAAAATTCCAGGCCGGTGCTGTATATTGTAAAGTTGATCTCATTAAAGCTGAGTAGAATAGTTTTAAAAAAGTCCTTGTTTATATTTGTTAAAACCTTTCTAATGTTTGTCAGCTTTCCATTTGTGGCCATTGTTATCCTCTTTATGTCTGCTTCTGATGTTGACGTTTAAAAGATATTTGCTCCTAAGTATCTTTTTTTCTTTTTTGAATATCTCTAGTTGCCTTTGTGGTAGAAGTGAGGGAAGGTAAAGAGACCAGAAGTTCCCTTATGTTGCTCCTGGTCTCCTGTCACTCATTCACTCAGTGTCTGGGGTTCAGCTTTTACAGCCAATTATCTGCGCGTCCGGGAGTTTGTTGAGGCTTTCCTCTTGCACTCGACACTAATTGTTCAGGCTGTTCCTACATGTTTCGCGACCTCTACAGTCTTGCACATATATACGCTCACACCCTCGTGTAGGTCATGTACATAGTGGTGGTGGGACGGGGCATTTGGGAGTATCGTTTGCCGTAACTTCCAGCCTGAAGTTCCTTTAATGGCTGCAACTGATTTCTGTATTCTGAATAATGCCTTATCCAGTTAAGTGCTGTTCCAACTCTCTCGATTTGGCCTTTCATCTTTACTCTAGTGTTTGAGAGGAACGGGTTCAACAGTTTTTATGCAGTTATAACAAATTTACAAACTACCCAGTCCTCTTTGTCTGGTATTTTAGTGACTTTGTCAAAGAACTGTCCTGTTGTCAGGTATGGTCTGAAACCCTGTGGCCATTTTGTTGCATAGTTTATCATAAAGTGATATATTTTTATCTTCCTGATTACTTTCTCGCGCACACTGCAAGGATTGCAATGTTGGTATGGTATAAAGCGCATCATACCCTGATATGAAGCGCATCATACCCGGGTATGAAGCGAAGTGTTTCTTTATATACCCGTTCTTAAATTCTGGAATTATATTTGTCTTTTTCAGATTACCGAGAAATTTTCAGTCTGGAATATGTTATTGGCTGAAAGCATGGAACTCCTTCATGCTCCTTCAGTACGGTGATACCTGGTCCTACAACTCCTACGTGTCTAGTTCCAGCAGGTTAATTACCATGTGTGCAGTGATCCTCTTCCTGACTGTCTCAACGGCTTCTGTAGCGTAAGGCTGCGGGAACCTTTTGTTGAGTTCCTCCTAAACTTAGTCGTCGTTTTCCTTGAGAACATTCAACACACATGGTCTCTTCCTGTTATTTTTTCTCCCATACTTATTTCTGGCTCGCTTTAAGTGCCTCTCTGGTGTTTTCTTCCATGCTAAATGCTCTCTACCTTTTGCATACCTCTCTGGTCTCGTTATTCTCCATCCCGCACTGACTACTGCACCAAGAGTCTGCTAGATTTACGCGGGAACTGCCTTAAACAATGGGATATCTGAAATTTGTACATTTCCTGGTTGGGAAGTTCCACCATGTTATTGGCTCTCTTTCGCTGTAACTCGGTTCTATGTTGTGCTTTCTGTTCCTTAATTGTTGTCCAGTCGTTGTTCTTCCTTAATTGTTGTCCAGTCGTTGTTCTTCCTTAATTGTTGTCCAGTCGTTGTTCTTCCTTAATTGTTGTCCAGTCGTTGTTCTTCTACCCTTGTCCTACTGTTGTTCTCCTACCGTTGTTTCTTAATTGTTATTCCTTTTCCATTTACCTCTATCGCTGTTACCTCTTCTGTTGTTCCCCTAACGCTGTTTTCCTTCCGTTGATACCCTACCGTTGATCTAACATTGTTCTACTGTTGTTACCATTGGTCCTCTTCTGTTGTTTCACTTAAATATTTGTAAACGTGACACTTATTTGTAAACTCTGTACACTTACTAGTAAAAGGTGAACACATATATTTGTAAACATTGAACACTTGACATTTGTAAACACTGAACACTTACTTATTTGTAAAAAGTGAACACTTATATGCCATCATTTACGAAGACAAATATTAAGTATGCTGCTCCAGACAGTATAAGTGAGTATTAGTCTGAAGTTAATCCTGTGGAGTTTCAGAACCAAAGATGATGAGAAGCACTGAAACATTTTAAGTAAGATGTCGGGTACTCACACACCCTAACCTTGTACGTTCCTTGTAACCACCAGTCACCTTGTAGACCTAATTTGAGCCCAGGTGACGATAACACGTTGCGGACGTGATTTAAAACGTGGTGAGAACCACGATACAAGAGCTGAACCTGTTTTGAGTGTGGATGTGGGAGCGGTACTGACCAAAAATGCATATATGCGTGTATCACAATATTTATGTGCAGTCAGACAAGATTAATAGGCTCACGCTCATGAAATGTAGTGAATTATTTATTTTTTGTTCAATGGATTACAGTATTATTCAATCTATGTCCATAGAAAAATATCATCCTTTACATACCTCACATAAACTCTCTCTCTCTCTCTCTCTCTCTCTCTCTCTCTCTCTCTCTCTCTCTCTCTCTCTCTCTCTCTCTCTCTCTCTCTCTCTCTCTCTCTCTCTCTCTCTCTCACACGCTCACTCTGTTACCTATGTTACCTGGTGGTGCTTGGCTGTGTTCACAGTGCCGTAGGCTGTGTTCACAGTGTCGTAGGCTGTGTTCACAGTGCCGTAGGCTGTGTTCACAGTGTCGTAGGCTGTGTTCACAGTGCCGTAGGCTGTGTTCACAGTGTCGTAGGCTGTGTTCACAGTGCCGTAGGCTGTGTTCACAGTGTCGTAGGCTGTGTTCACAGTGCCGTAGGCTGTGTTCACAGCTCGGCGGCCAGCCATACTCAGCTGCTCTACAACAAAAAGTTCGCCAATTTAATTAATTTGAACGGGATTATACTTTCCGGAGAGCGTTTTTAAATATACGTTTTTAATCCAAAATATTATGACGAAATAATTTAAACCGCGTGATCAATCAGGTGCGGTAGAATATTCTGCTGATCTGAATATATATATTATATATATATATATATATATATATATATATATATATATATATATATATATATATATATATATATATATGAAAATTGTTGACCAAACCACACACTAGAAGGCGAAGGGACGACGACGTTTCGGTCCGTCCTGGACCATTCTCAAGTCGATTGTGATGAGACGAGGTCATTGTTGTTTAAGATTCAGCAACTGGGAACAAAAAGTTGCAAGTAGCACGGGCTATGGTGAGCCCCGTAAGTGGAGGCTCTTTGGAGCCATTATCTGTATCAATTGCTGATACCCATGGAGACGATACCCATAGCTGAGACGAGGGAGGCACGGGCATTAAGGTAAGAGAAAGGAGAGGAGGAAGAAATCTTAGAGTAAGGTAGGAACAAGGCGAAGGTACGAATGAGATAGGTGTAATAAAGGGGTGTATGAAGGGGGATAATAATAGAAGTAGAGTGGGAACATAAGAAAAAGAGGAGAAAGAAGAAGAGAAAAATAATGGGTAGGCTTATGTTAGGTCATGTTTATTAGAAAGTTTAGCACATTTGAATATAAACTGTGAAAGAGAAGAGTGAACAGGAACAAAGCCAGGACTAAGGTTCGTGTTGGGCAGGTTTTGTATCAGAGCGGATTCCACAAGACAAAGATTATTTTAGAGGAAGACCAATCAGTAGGATGATTAGAATCTGTAACATGACAGAAGAGAGCATTGTTTGTGTCTGCAGACTTAACACTTCTTCTGTCTTCATTAAGTCTGTCATTAAGTGTACGGCCAGTTGCAGCATAGTACTGGAAAGGACAAGACGAACAGGAAATAGAGTAGACGCCAGCAGCATGAGAAGCAGTGTGAACCAGAATACCAGGAAGAGTGTTGACCAGTCCACACACTAGAAAATGACCAAATGGATTGGTCAACATACTTCAGCCACGTTATTGGGACTCGTCGCCTATTAGGAAGATTGTTAGTTTGTCGAAAGGCGAGCTTTATGTCAAGAGGACGACGGGTATTAGTGAGAGTTTGGAGTTCACATATGAAGGGAAGAGAGAGCACAGTGCTTGTAGTAGTGTTGGAAACAGGTTTGGGATGAAAGAAATTACGTTTTATTATATATAAAGAAGGTACATATATTTTATTTTATGAATACATTGTATTTATAAAATTCAAGAAATGCTTCTTGTATTTTATAAATGCAAGAAGGTACAATGGGTTTATGAGAGTACATAGCATTGGTGTTTTTACATTCTTGTGAAGCCACTATCACGCACAGCGTTTCGGGCAGTTTAGCTTGAGAATGGGCACAATTGATTAAATATAAAGGGTAACCAAGGCGAGAGAAAGATTTGTAGATAAAATAAATTTCACAATCAAGAAACTGAGAAGGGTAGGAACAAGGAGGCCTTGGTTGCAGGGGGGGGATGTGTGTGTGTGTGTGTGTAATTATCCAAGTGTAATTATCCGTGTAATTATCCAAGTGTAATTACCTAAGTATACTTACGTGTGGGGGTGGTGAGGGTAAATGTAGGGTGTGGGTGTATGGGAGTGGTGAGGTGGAGGTAGGGTGTGTGGGTGGTGGTGAGAGTGAAGGTAGTGTGTGTGGGGGTAGTGGGGGTGGAGGTAGGGTGTGTGGGTGGTGGTGAGAGTGAAGGTAGTGTGTGTGGGTGTATGGGGGTGGAGGTAGGGTGTGAGTGTGTGTGAGGATGGAGGTAGGGTGTGTGGGGGGGGGGGGTAGCATGGATATGTGAATATGTCAGAAATAATGATGATTTAGTGTTGGATAACTTTATTAATTACAGCACTATGATGGTTCCATTGGACTGTTTGCGCTGGCTCCCTCACTCAAACCTGTTAATTACTCTTTTCATGGCCCCAGTAACGAATATTTATTAAAAAATGATCGACATTATGAATGTAAAATTAGTTTTGCAAAAATTTGGTTATATTTTAATACGAGTGAGCTTCTGGTATATTCATTTGCGCTAATGCAGTCTGGTGCGCATATATATATATATATATATATATATATATATATATATATATATATATATATATATATATATATATATATATATATATATATATATATATATATAGGATTAAGACAGAAATTTCCTTATTTAAAATTTCACAACATACATATTCTTTAAGCAATTACCAGTTGTCTATTGCTTTGTTCATTTGTCAGAAAGTTCTCACTAAACTGATTGGGAGATGGCTTCTTCAGTAACGAATTGTAAACGCATTTTCAATAGGAAAATAATTGAATCTCCTTTAATACAGATTACAAAATCATGTAATTTAAACATTAGCATAGTTTGTATAATTTAGATACATTTTTGAATGATCAGTTAAAGGGCGATTTGAGTAGGATCATTGATACACATTAATCTCACTAACACCTTAGTGTTCACACTCTTGTCAGGTAGAGTAATCTCTCCATTAACTGACCAACATAAACAAAGCCATTATTAATAATGGTAGACATAAGGAAATATCAAAATTGACTTGTACAGAATGTACAATGTCATGTTGAATGTACCAAGAACAGTGATACATGGGAGCGTGTGCATGGGAGAAGGGAGAGTGCATGGGAGAGAGTGTGGATGGAAGAAGGGAGAGAGAGTGTTCATGGGAGAGCTACGTAACTAGTGATGATGGGAAGATGGCGGCGTTACATCAAAATGTTTAGGTCTCGCGAGTTAGTTAACCAATCACTTCCTCCCATGATAAAACATCAATTATTAAACTCAAAAAAAAACAAACAAAGTTAATTCACTTGTATCTTTGAATCAATTATTAATTTATTCTGTCATTTTTACTAGGGAATAAAAACCGGGCCAAAAATCATAGGAAAATATATTATTGATGTTTATTTCAGTCCTCAATTTATGTCTCAGGCTCGTGATTTTCATCTGGGCTGTGGATGAGGGTGCTGTAAGGGTGACGCCCCTCAAGAATAATAGCAAAACCTCGCCCATAGTGACTGAGGTGGAAAAGCACGGTATGTCCCGATCTGCGCTCAGGTAGCTGTAAGGGTGACGGGCCTGCCGACTCAGGGACAGAATATGACCCTTAATGACGGTGGGAAGGCGCTGTCTGTCCTCGGCTCCCAGAATTTAGACAGGCCAATATCTATAAAATAACTCGCGAGGGAGGAAATTCCAGACCCCAACATCCAACTCTGCAAACATTGACTCTCCTGCCTAAACATTGACTCTCCTGCCTAAACATTGACTCTCCTGCCTAAACATTGACTCTCCTGCCTAAACATTGACTCTCTTGCCTAAACATTGACTCTCCTGCCTAAACATTGACTCTCTTGCCTAAACATTGACTCTCCTGCCTAAACATTGACTCTCTTGCCTAAACATTGACTCTCCTGCCTAAACATTGACTCTCTTGCCTAAACATTGACTCTCCTGCCTAAACATTGACTCTCTTGCCTAAACACTGACATTTGTACCTAAACATTGACTCTCCTGCCTAAACATTGACTCTTCTGTCTAAGCATTGACTCTCCTGTCTAAACATTGACTCTCCAGCCTAAACATTGACTCTCCAGCCTTAAACATTGACTTTCCTGCCTAAACATTGACTTTCCTGCCTAAACATTGACTCTCCTGCCTAAACATTGACTTTCCTGCCTAAACATTGACTTTCCTGCTTAAACATTGACTCTCCTGCCTAAACATTGACTCTCCTGCCTAAACATTGACTCTCCTGCCTCTCTCTCTCTCTCTCTCTCTTTCTCTATCCCACATTATTTATCCGTCTCTTCATACTCTTATCTATTTCTCCTTCCATCCCGTTCTCTCCCTCCTTCCTTCTCTCCCTCCCTCCTTCTCTCCCTCCCTGGGACGCTGATGTCTTCATAACAAAGGCTGGGGAAGCTGAACTCCGTAGAAAGTTTGGGTCTCAAGTTCCACTCCCAGCAATTGTTATAGTTGAGGCAGTGTTGGTAGGGAGGGTGATGGAAGGGTGGTGGTAGGGTGGTGGTAGGGTGATGTGGAGCAGATAGCTTGGTAGACGATAGATGTTATGTAGACCCAAGATTTTGACTAGGGGACAGTAGGGAGGCTGAGGCTCCCACGTTGATGGAGACAACTTTGGTGAACTGATCCTCACTCCGATCCTCACACACACACATATATATATATATATATATATATATATATATATATATATATATATATATATATATATATATATATATATATATATATATATATATATAGATAGATAGGTGTACCCATCTGCAACCGGGTCTCACTCCCACTCTTCCCCTTTCCTCAGAAAATATATTATTTAGAAGTACTAAAATAAGTGTCTACCAGTGAGAAGTCCTCACCCTTAGCTCTGGCCTTTCTCCTCCAAGTGACCAAACTGCTCTTGATATTAACGACAGGTGACCCGAGGACTTATGACCCGTAAGTATAAGACGATCAGTTGGCCGTCTTCATCACCAATCGTTTTAGGGACCAAACTGTTAATATTGATTCTCCCGAGATGCAAAGTAGGATATGGCTATTGATGCAGGTGCCTGGGAGCCGGTCGGCCGAGCGGACAGCACGCTGGACTTGTGATCCTGTGGTCCCGGGTTCGATCCCGGGCGCCGGCGAGAAACAATGGGCAGAGTTTCTTTTACCCATTGCCCCTGTTACCTAGCAGTAAAATAGGTACCTGGGTGTTAGTCAGCTGTCACGGGCTGTTTCCTGGGGGTGGAGGCCTGGTCGAGGACCGGGCCGCGGGGACACTAAAGCCCCGAAATCATCTTAAGATAACCTCAAGAGGGTGAGGTGTGGAGTCAGCCTGAAGCATCACTCTCGCCAGAGGAAGATGCTGCACAAGCTGGAACACTCAGAGTGCAACAAGTCAGCGTTGCACCGTAAGAGGCACAAGCACATGCAAGATGATTGCCGGAACCTGAATAAGAAGCCAACAATAGAACCAGATTGTACAGCAAGAGATTGAAACTCGGGAATAACTCTGAGAATTGTCATGTTAAAGGGAATTGAATCGTCGAATCCAAGGCAGCAGAAACGTGGAACAAGGGCAGGAGAGGGAAGATGGATGCTGGGGAGTGATAGAGGGGAATGAGAGGGGAAAATGAATGCAGGGGAGCAAGGGAAGCGTAGGTGAAGGGAGAGGTGCGAGGAGGGAGACGGATAGACGGTGGAAACAGACGAGCGTCTGATTCAGGAGCGTCCGAGTTATGAAGCTTCGGGCTGATGATAACGAGGCGTTAAGTAATGTTGGTATTGTTCGTCTGATAATGACCAGCACTTACCTCAAGGTGGACGTTTGGCGAGGGATGCGAGACTACTGTGCAGGGAGGGAGGTGATGGAGCATGGTGAGGGAGGTGATGGGAAGAGCAAGAAGAGAGAGAAGGAAGAGTAACGAGAGAGAGTAAGAAGAGAGAAAAAGAGTAAGAAGAGAGAGAAGATGCCACGTCAACAAGGATGAGTGATGTGAGGTGTTCCCTCTTACAGTCGTGCATACCTTGCCCACTGTGAGACGGAAGAGGAGGGAGGGGTAATAGGCGGGAGGGAAGGTGGGAGAATGGAACGGAGGGACGAAGAACAGGTGACCTGGAGGGTGAGAGAGAGAGCCAGACCATCACCAGGACACCGTCATGTACAGTGACTGTCTATAAGACAGAAAGTCTGTCCATTTGTCGGCCCAGAGCTGAAGCCACACTCCCGGGGTTGTGGAAGGAGATGGGTAACTGATGAAGATTCTTTTTCGGGCTCTTTGCCGCCCTTGAAGGGGGAATGGCTCTTGGCACCCACTGTAGCGAAGTCGGTGTAAATGAAATGTGGAGCCACAATACCGTAGACTATTCTATAAGAGTATTTAGTCACATAAAACCAATGTGTATCTATCTTAAGATGATTTCGGGGCTTTTTAGTGTCCCCGCGGCCCGGTCCTCGACCAGGCCTCCACCCCCAGGAAGCAGCCCGTGACAGCTGACTAACACCCAGGTACCTATTTTACTGCTAGGTTTGTAGATGACATATTCTGGGCACAACCTTTTGATTACAACGATGTGGACAGTGGGTTGTGAAAATGGTTACAGTGATGAGACGAAAGGGCGACGGTGTGTGAGAGGAATATGGTGATGGAGAGAGTGTGTTTTGGAAGGGATTAACATGGCATAATACCTGCTGTGTATCCCTCTACGTGTTGCTGGTACCCAACACCATGATGCTCACCACGCCTCCAGCGTATACCTCTAGTTACTAATGATGAACCAGAGCTGTAATGGCCGATACCGACCAAGCTTACGTGAGCGGGTGAGATCCGTAATTGGTGTGGGAATAGATCATGGAGCGGGGGAAGTAATGGCCAGGGATCGGATTGCCCCGACTGTTAGGGACTTACCTCTAATTGGCTGGACAGGTAAATTGTCCCAAGGGTGATCGATGGTCGCGTCTATGGCTTTGGCGGCTCCTATACAACGGCTATAGAGGAGCGTGAGCATGATGACACGTGAGTGCAAACATGAGGGCAGGTGAGTGTGAACATGAGGGCAGGTGAGTGTGAACATGAGGGCAGGTGAGTGTGAACATGAGGGCAGGTGAGTGTGAACATGAGGGCAGGTGAGTGTGAACATGAGGGCAGGTGAGTGTGAACATGAGGGCAGGTGAGTGTGAACATGAGGGCAGGTTAGTGTGAACATGAGGGCAGGTTAGTGTGAACATGAGGGCAGGTGAGTGTGAACATGAAGCTAGGTGAACATGATGGTAGGTTAGTTGGCCTACGGCAACCCGATCAAGTTAATCATAATATTATTTAGTAATTTAAACTAATACACGATTGGTTACCCGGCGGTGTCCGGGTCGACCCCAAAGCGGGCCGATTGTCTCTTAAGAGAGAGCAGTGGAGTCGATCCTGCCCACCTATGGCAGTCCTCTCCCACTCACAATCTCTCTGCAAGGTTTTACTGAGACTAACCCCAAGCCTCTGGCCTCCAACAATGGACAGACAAACACATATCATTTTGATGTAGATGATTCAGATAAAAAGTTGGAGATTTTTGTACATTCTTAGAGGCTGTTTTATCTTGAGACAAATGCCAATTACTTAACTATAGGTCTCAATATAATCCAATTTACACTGGTCAATTGTGATATGAGAAACCTATATTAATCTCTTCATGGATAACAACACCAGAACAAATGCTCTTAACATCAAGAGGTTATCTTGAGATGATTTCGGGGCATAGCGTCCCCGCGGCCCGGTCCTCGACCAGGCCTTCGTTTTGTTACCCACACTACCCCAGGAAGCAGCCCGTAGCAGCTGTCTAACTCCCAGGTACCTATTTACTGCTAGGTGAACAGACGCATCAGGGGTGAAAGAAACTCTGCCCATTTATTTCCGCCGCCACCGGGGATCGAACCCGGAACCTCAGGACTACGAATCCGAAGCGCTGTCTACTCAACTGTCAGGCCCTGTAAAGGTACTGTATAACACGTCCCTTATAGCTTGTCCAACTGCTGTCAATCCTATCTTGTATTAGGAGTCCAGAACGGACTCAACCGGTCCAGAGGTCATAACCAGCTTCACAGTTCACAGTATTCTTACAGCTCTGGAGCCCAGCGAGTGTCACAGCTGTGGATAACTGCTTCAGTCACGTTGAAGTCTCCTCTCCCGACACCCACCAACGACTACCAACACCCACCAACACCCACCAACACCCACCACAGCCCACCGACACCCACCACAGCCGACCAACACCCACCACAGCCCACCGACACCCACCACAGCCGACCAACACCCACCACAGCCCACTAACACCCACCAACACCCCCCAGCACCCACCAACACCCACCAACACCCCCCAGCACCCACTAACACCCACCAACACCCACCAACACCCACAGGAGGTGTATGGAGAGTGTCAGGGGGAGAGGTAAGGGGAGTAGAAGGGCTTGGATATAGGGGTGGCGAGCCTAGGGGAGGAAAGGGAAGCACTTAACTAGAGTTACCCATAGAGGTAGCATGAACTTTCCCAGGTGGGTGGTGATGTCTTACCCACACCAGTGTTATGGGTACTACAGTCATGGGGCCCAGGAGCTGTAGCACCCTGGGACTATCAACACCATTACATTCGACAAAGAATTAAACCTTCAGAATAATTCGACCACACAGGCGTACCACACAGGCGTACCACACAACCACAGAAGTGTACCACACAACCACACACACACACACACAGCTGAACACAGCGCCCACCACCAGAGGGCAGCACAGGACACGGTAGTACACAATAACTCACTGGCCGTGATCCTCCCTCCCCCACCATACAATAACATATATGCCATTAAATCTTCCTTGGCCCGGATCTCCAGAGGGTCCAGCCTGGTGTACCATATGTTCCAGCACCAATATTTGTTACTTTGTGTGGTGTCTAACCCTTCTGCCTACAGTGTTGGGAGTAGATGGTCCCACAGCCCACAGTGTTGGGTGTAGATGGTCCCTCAGCCCACAGTGTTGGGTGTTGATGGTCCCTCAGCCCACAGTGTTGGGTGTTGATGGTCCCTCAGCCCACAGTGTTGGGTGTTGATGGTCCCTCAGCCCACAGTGATGGGTGTTGATGGTCCCTCAGCCCACAGTGTTGGGTGTTGATGGTCCCTCAGCCCACAGTGTTGGGTGTTGATGGTCCCTCTGCCCACAGTGTTGGGTGTTGATGGTCCCTCAGCCCACAGTGTTGGGTGTAGATGGTCCCTCTGCCCACAGTGTTGGGTGTTGATGGTCCCTCAGCCCACAGTGTTGGGTGTTGATGGTCCCTCAGCCCACAGTGTTGGGTGTAGATGGTCCCTCAGCCCACAGTGTTGGGTGTTGATGGTCCCTCAGCCCACAGTGTTGGGTGTAGATGACCCAAAAATGGACGTAATTTGAAAATAAAAAATAATGAAAATAAATTTTGGATTTTTGTTTTCCAAAACAGTAAGTTAAGGGTCCTCTGGTAGGTTAGGAGGGCAGGAAGTTCTCCTAAGGTTTCAAAACGTCATGTAAACCGATTATTGAAAGTTTCCTTTCCTAACCTTACCGAGTAAGCCAGAGGACTCAAACAGAAAACGGGACAGTACGTCACTTTCGTGAGCCGATTTCATTTCAAATTACGTCCATTTTTGGCCATAGCGCATATGAGGGGAAAGCGACGTAATTTTAAGAGGACGGATTGCCTTTTGGGGCCGAAATCTCTTCAAAGGGGCCACTCTGCATTCATGACCACCCTATGAATATGACACTCTGGACAAGGGTCCACTATGACTATAACACTCCGGATAGAACAATCATTAATCGTGCAAAGTTTAATAAGACTAGCCCTAGGCGTCGGACCTTCACAGACAAACAGACATTATATTTGTATGTAGATGTTACTCAGTGTACTCTTATCTGCGTCGTATTTACTCAGACGTCAATTGTTATCTGGTAAATTTACAATTTACCAAGTAATTTACATTTTGCCCCTTGACTTACAGTTTTAGTCAGTAATGTCTATGTGGCTCAGTTATTTAAATATAGCTTGACCTGACCTTTATTAACCTGCGCATGTTTTTCTAGAAGAATATTGAAGGCGGAACATGTTTAACTTGTGTTGGTATCGAGGTATTTATTTGATCTCCGGTGAAATATTTCCGGCTGTGTTCTCTCGCTTTACTCGAGTGTAAAATCTGAGCGGTGTTATTAACACGGTTTTGGCACGTGTTCTTACAGGTGTTGGGGCTGGCAGCTTAGGTGAGTGTTGGCACCTGCACGTGTGTTGCGGGTGTTGGGGGCATGTGTACTGTGTGAGTATTGGACCCAGGTGAACCATAGGTCAGTGCCTCAGTGGTGATCACAGTGCCAGAGGTCAGTGCCTCAGCGGTGATCACAGTGCCAGAGGTCAGTACCTCAGCGGTGATCACAGTGCCAGAGGTCAGTGCCTCAGCGGTGATCACAGTGCCAGAGGTCAGTGCCTCAGCGGTGATCACAGTGCCAGAGGTCAGTGCCTCAGTGGTGATCACAGTCCCAGAGGTCAGTGCCTCAGCGGTGATCACAGTGCCAGAGGTCAGTGCCTCAGTGGTGATCACAGTGCCAGAGGTCAGTGCCTCAGCGGTGATCACAGTGCCAGAGGTCAGTGCCTCAGCGGTGACCACAGTGCCAGAGGTCAGTGCCTCAGTGGTGATCACAGTGCCAGAGGTCAGTGCCTCAGCGATCATAACAGTGCCATTAGTATTCTAAAGTATTACAAGAGTTCTGAAATATCTTCAAACTATAAACAAACTTGAACTAGAAAGTCAATAGAGAGAAGAAATCTAAAGTCAGTATAAATCTAGATGACTAATCATCAATTACAAAGAAGTTAGAATTGTAATTACAATTAAGAGTTTGATGAGAGGCGTCTGCTGGCACCGCGGCCAGGATCTAATTCAGGCGGTGTTGACCCCGGCGGCAGCTGTAATCCTCCCCAGATTACATGCCCACACCTTAATTACTTTTACTCCTATTAAGGTGGGCCAATCTCCCCAGGTGAGAGGCGCAGATTGTCGCTGTAACTGTGTTTGGGAACACTCTTTCTTCCGTCTCAGAGAGAGAGAGAGAGAGAGAGAGAGAGAGAGAGAGAGAGAGAGAGAGAGAGAGAGAGAGAGAGAGAAAGTCGATGTTATGTGTTGATGATGTGATGACCTATATCATATATCAGACGATGGATAAACATCAATCGATTTCATAATAATTCAGTTCGGATCAAAACGTCGTCGTTTGTCTATCGTCTAATGTGTGGTTTGGTCATTAGGGGGCCCTTGTTCGCTCAGGCATATATGTCACATGTGGTGTCTACCCTTCAGATGGATGGGCTAAGTACCTATATATATACTGTAGATATGTCGACGATATAATCGTATATGTTGGCGACGAAAATATATTGGAGAGGATTCGAAGCGAGCTTCAAGCAGTCTCAGGGCTGTGGTCCAGTGTCGAGGAAGGTGTGTGAGGCAGAATACCATCCCTTGATGTGCCTGTCGATGGTAATTCTGGTAGATTCATCACAGACGTATATTGTAAACCAACTGATGCGGGTAAATAATCAATGGTAAGAGTGAATGTACTCACAGGTTTAAGAGTAGCGTCATCAGTACATATGTTAGTCGTGTAGTGAGTACCTGCTCTTCTTACTAGCTCTTATACTATACTATACTTCTAAATTATTATAAATAATGATTACAGCAATACAGAATGATTTACAATCGTTGATGAGAAGCTAATCACCACCACACTGGGGACACTCGACCTCCAGGGGAGGACAGTCTGATCTATACATAAATTGTTGTGTATTATAAAAAAAATATTACTGAAGCCTTTAACATGGATGATAAGACGATACTGGATATAATTGACAGGGATTGTAAACCTTGCAGTAAAAACTCAAGGATATGTCCTACCTTGTACTATACCTCGTACAACTTCCTTTATTATGATAAACCACATTTCCACCTCCTCTGGCAAGCTTAAGTGTACTAATGTAGCACATTAATACAAGCGCTATTGTGGAGACTGTGTGCTCCGGAACATATGCTATATTGGTCATACCATTAACACCGTGAGTAGGACTCCCAGATCATGTGCACAATCAATACCACAATCACCATCACTATTTCTACCAGTACCACCACAATCACTCCCGCCACCTGCATCACTACCATCAGTATTACTACCAGGACCATCACTACCAACAATACCACCATTACCTCTAATATTACTACTAACACTATCTCCACCACTATCTCCACCATCATATCTGACAATCAACGGCCACTCTACAACAGCAAATCAACTACGACACAGCCCACCTTCCTAACCTAACCTCTCAAACCTAAACAAATCAACCTTACCTGATTTATCCTAACTCCAACGTAAACAAAGGATGTTAAAACAAATTTAACAGCTGTCAGGACTCAGCTGCTATGTTTAATCGCAGACAATCGCCAAATATATGGAGAGTGTGGCCGAATATTAGCGCCATGAATCCTGCGAGAGCTATAAATACCAGGGAGCAATGTTTGGCGGGTGAGTGAATTATTGGCAGTATTTACCCGCCTATTGCCTGCCCCGACTCTTGTACAGTGTGTGCTGGGGTGGCGCTGGTGCTGGGGTGGTGCTGGGGTGCTGCTGGTGCTGGGGTGGTGCTGGTGCTGGGGTGGTGCTGGTGCTGGTGGTGGTGCTGGGGTGGTGCTGGTGCTGGGGTGGTGCTGGTGCTGGGGTGGTGCTGGTGCTGGGGTGGTGCTGGTGCTGGGGTGGTGCTGGTGTTGGGGTGGTGCTGGTGCTGGGGTGGTGCTGGTGCTGGGGTGGTGCTGGTGCTGGGGTGGTGCTGGTGCTGGGGGTGGTGCTGGTGCTGGGGTGGTGCTGGTGCTGGGGTGGTGCTGGTGCTGGGGTGGTGCTGGTGCTGGTGCTGGGGTGGTGCTGGAGTGGTGCTGGTGCTGGGGTGGTGCTGGTGCTGGTGCTGGGGTGGTGCTGGTGATGGGGTGGTGATGGTGCTGGTGCTGGGGTGGTGCTGGTGCTGGTGATGGGGTGGTGCTGGTGCTGGTGCTGGGGTGGTGCTGGGGTGGTGCTGGGGTGGTGCTGGTGCTGGGGTGGTGCTGGTGCTGGTGCTGGGGTGGTGGTGGGGTGGTGCTGGGGTGGTGCTGGGGGGGTGGTGCTGGTGCTGGGGTGGTGCTGGTGCTGGGGTGGTGCTGGTGCTGGGGTGGTGCTGGTGCTGGGGTGGTGCTGGTGCTGGGGTGGTGCTGGTGCTGGGGTGGTGCTGGTGCTGGGGTGGTGCTGGTGCTGGGGTGGTGCTGGTGCTGGGGTGGTGCTGGTGCTGGGGTGGTGCTGGTGCTGGGGTGGTGCTGGTGCTGGGGTGGTGCTGGTGCTGGGGTGGGTGCTGGGGTGGTGCTGGTGCTGGGGTGGTGCTGGTGCTGGGGTGGTGCTGGTGCTGGGGTGGTGCTGGTGCTGGGGTGGTGCTGGTGCTGGGGTGGTGCTGGTGCTGGGGTGGTGTGGTGCTGGTGCTGGGGTGGTGCTGGTGCTGGGTGTGGTGCTGGGGTGGTGCTGGTGCTGGGGTGGTGCTGGTGCTGGGGTGGTGCTGGTGCTGGGGTGGTGCTGGTGGGGGTGGTGCTGGTGCTGGGGTGGTGCTGGGGTGGTGCTGGTGCTGGGGTGGTGCTGGTGCTGGGGTGGTGCTGGGGTGGTGCTGGTGCTGGGGTGGTGCTGGTGCTGGGGTGGTGCTGGGGTGGTGCTGGTGCGGGGGTGGTGCTGGGGTGGTGCTGGTGCTGGGGTGGTGCTGGTGCTGGGGTGGTGCTGGTGCTGGGGTGGTGCTGGTGCTGGGGTGGTGCTGGTGCTGGGGTGGTGCTGGTGCTGGTGTGGTGCTGGTGCTGGGGTGGTGCTGGGCTGGGCTGGTGCTGGGGGTGGTGCTGGGGTGGTGCTGGTGCTGGGGTGGTGCTGGTGCTGGGGTGGTGCTGGTGCTGGTGCTGGGGTGGTGCTGGTGCTGGTGTGGTGCTGGTGCTGGGGTGGTGCTGGGGTGGTGCTGGTGCTGGGGTGGTGGGTGCTGGGGTGGTGGTGCTGGGGTGGGTGCTGGTGCTGGGTGGTGCTGGTGCTGGTGTGGTGCTGGTGCTGGGGTGGTGCTGGTGCTGGGGTGCTGGGGGTGCTGGTGCTGGTGTGGTGGGGTGGTGCTGGGGTGGTGCTGGTGCGGGGGTGGTGCTGGTGCGGGGGTGGTGCTGGGGTGGTGCTGGTGCTGGTGGTGCTGGTGCTGGGGTGGTGCTGGGGTGGTGCTGGTGCTGGGGTGGTGCTGGTGCGGGGGTGGTGCTGGGGTGGTGCTGGTGCGGGGGTGGTGCTGGGGTGGTGCTGGTGCTGGGGTGGTGCTGGTGCTGGGGTGGTGCTGGTGCTGGGGTGGTGCTGGTGCTGGGGTGGTGCTGGGGTGGTGCTGGTGCTGGGGTGGTGCTGGTGCTGGGGTGGTGCTGGTGCTGGGGTGGTGCTGGGGTGGTGCTGGTGCTGGGGTGGTGCTGGTGCTGGTGTGGTGCTGGTGCTGGGGTGGTGCTGGTGCTGGGGTGGTGCTGGGGTGGTGCTGGTGCTGGGGTGGTGCTGGGGTGGTGCTGGGGTGGTGCTGGGGTGGTGCTGGTGCTGGTGCTGGGGTGGTGCTGGTGCTGGGGTGGTGCTGGTGCTGGGGTGGTGCTGGGGGGGGTGCCACACCGCAGGACAGGAAGGGATGGGACACAGAGACGAGAACGAGATGGAAACAGAAGAGACAAGGAAGCTGGAATTCAAGAGAGGGGCTCAGAGATAAGCAAGGAGATAGAGAGCGGAAGGAAGGGAGAGGAAGAGCTATAACAAAAGACACAAACACACAGGAAATTGAAAGTGAGAAGAAAGGAATGAGGTTGATGACATATAAGGAGACAGAAGATCAAGATATCCATCGACTTAATTGGTTGTTAAAGCAACGTCCTTGCTTCTTCCAGGGTTGGCGTTCAAACCTTAAAAGTCCATGAGGGTGATTGCCGTTCCTCATATCCCAGCTTCTTGTCCTTCTGTACCAGTTCCTCGTCCTAACGAGGGAGCCGGTCGGCCGAGTGGACAGCACACTGGGTTTGTGATCCTGTGGTGGGTTCGATCCCGGGCGCCGGCGAGAAACAATGGGCAGAGTTTCTTTCACCCTATGCTCCTGTTACCTAGCAGTAAAATAGGTACCTGGGTGTTAGTCAGCTGTCACGGGCTGCTTCCTGGGGGTGGAGGCCTGGTCGAGGACCGGGCCACGGGGACACTAAAGCCCCGAAATCATCTCAAGATAACCTCAAGATAACCTCACACACCGTTTACCCCTCTCCCCTTCCTACCCTTCTCCTCCTCCTCCTGTCTCTTCCCCCGCCTGGCCTCCAACCTTTCCATTAATATTTATACTAGGGGAGAGGAGAGTATACTCTGCTTCACCCCGAATCTTTCTCCTCCTTTTCTCACTGCCCCCTCATCTCTCTCTTTGTCTATCCCCTTTCTCTTGTCTCTCTTTCCCTCTCACCCCTCTCCACCCATCTTCCCGGAGCTGTAGTCACCCAGCCTCCACCCATCCATCTCCCTGGAGATGCTCCAGCATCAGTTCCACTCCAGACTTTCATTGCTCTGCCTCCACTTACCGAGGTGGTGAATAATTCAGAACTAACATTCAAGCAGTAAGCATTTCTAGGAAGCGCCGTGGCTGGCCTCAGCACTGGTCGCTGGAGAGTGGCAAACACTGCTCTTCTGTCATGTAATGTTCCTTTAACTTGAAACATCTTTGAACATAATGAATATTCTCTTTGATCTCTTTTTTGTGTTTCCAAAATCAAGTTATTTTTGTTATCGTCATTCTTAGGGAACCACAATTATGAGTCTTACAAAGGCCAGTTATGAGTTATGAGTCAAAGACCAGTTATGAGTTATGAGTCTCACAAAAGTCAGTAATGAGTTATGAGTCTCAAAGACCAGTTATGAGTCACAAAAGTCAGTAATGAGTCTCAAAGGCCAGTTATGATTTATGAGTCACAAAAGCCAGTAATGAGTTATGAGTCTCAAAGACCAGTTATGAGTTATGAGTCTCACAAAAGCCAGTAATGAGTTATGAGTCTCAAAGACCAGTTATGAGTCTCACAAAAGCCAGTAATGAGTTATGAGTCTCAAAGACCAGTTATGAGTTATGAGTCTCACAAAAGCCAGTAATGAGTTATGAGTCTCAAAGACCAGTTATGAGTCACAAAAGGCAGTAATGAGTTATGAGTCTCAAAGACCAGTTATGAGTTATGAGTCTCACAAAAGCCAGTAATGAGTTATGAGTCTCAAAGATCAGTTATGAGTCACAAAAGGCAATAATGAGTTATGAGTCTCAAAGACCAGTTATGAGTTATGAGTCACAAAAGTCAGTAATGAGTTATGAGTCTTAAAGACCAGTTATGAGTTATGAGTCTCACAAAAGCCAGTAATGAGTTATGAGTCTCAAAGACCAGTTATGAGTTATGAGTCACAAAAGGCAGTAATGAGTTATGAGTCTCAAAGACCAGTTATGAGTTATGAGTCACAAAAGGCAGTAATGAGTTATGAGTCTCAAAGACCAGTTATGAGTTATGAGTCTCACAAAAGCCAGTAATGAGTTATGAGTCTCAAAGATCAGTTATGAGTCACAAAAGGCAATAATGAGTTATGAGTCTCAAAGACCAGTTATGAGTTATGAGTCACAAAAGTCAGTAATGAGTTATGAGTCTTAAAGACCAGTTATGAGTTATGAGTCTCACAAAAGCCAGTAATGAGTTATGAGTCTCAAAGACCAGTTATGAGTTATGAGTCACAAAAGTCAGTAATGAGTTATGAGTCTTAAAGACCAGTTATGAGTTATGAGTCTCACAAAAGCCAGTAATGAGTTATGAGTCTCAAAGACCAGTTATGAGTTATGAGTCTCACAAAAGTCAGTAATGAGTTATGAGTCTCAAAGACCAGTTATGAGTTATGAGTCTCACAAAAGCCAGTAATGAGTTATGAGTCTCAAAGACCAGTTATGAGTTATGAGTCTCACAAAAGCCAGTAATGAGTTATGAGTCTCAAAGACCAGTTATGAGTTATGAGTCTCACAAAAGCCAGTAATGAGTTATGAGTCTCAAAGGCCAGTTATGAGTCACAGTTCAAGTTACCATCATGTAATGTACAGATTCTGAACAACTTTACGTCTTAAAAGCAAATGTTCATTTTGTCTTTATATTTGATATCGTTAACTTTCCCTGGTAATTAATATGATTGTGGTTGTTGAGTGGTAGTTTTAAAGGACAGTCGTTATCATAGTGTCATTGTGTGGAGTGTGTAGTGACGTCACACCCTTAAGTGTGTCATGCTGAAATGTTGAAAGGGTCAGAATACTATTTGATCTGCTATTTGCTACTGGTTAGGAACTAAACCACAGTCCACACTATAAATCTTTTCTATATATGCACTATTTGATCAGTCAACCTCACGTATTGTGAACTGGGAAACATATTCTTGGTGCACGTCAACTGGTGGTGTACACAATGGTAAACTGTGTTCAATGAGGTTTACTGTAAAGCTGGTCACTGAGGAGTTGGAGGCTAATGGAGGCCCTATTGTCCTGGACACAGAAGAATGGCTCTCTGGCCAGCTGCCCTCAGCGAGGCTTCCTTCATCAGCGTGACTGCTGACTGACAGCAGGTAGTGGGTAGCCATCTTGTGTTGCTGGTACACTGGCAACACTGGCCATGGAGCACCGGTGTTGCTGGTACACTGGCAACACTGGCCGTGGAGCACCGGTGTTGCTGGTACACTGGCAACACTGGCCGTGGAGTACCGGTGTTGCTGGTACACTGACAACACTGGTCGTGGAACACCGGTGTTGCTGGTACACTGGCAACACTGGCCGTGGAACACCGGTGTTGCTGGTACACTAACAACACTGGTCGTGGAACACCGGTGTTGCTGGTACACTGACAACACTGGTCGTGGAACACCGGTGTTGCTGGTACACTGGCAACACTGGCTGTGGAGCACCGGTGTTGCTGGTACACTGGCAACACTGGCCGTGGAGCACCGGTGTTGCTGGTACACTTGCAACACTGGTCGTGGAGCACCGGTGTTGCTGGTACACTGGCAACACTGGCCATGGAGCACCGGTGTTGCTGGTACACTTGCAACACTGGCCGTGGAGCACCGGTGTTGCTGGTACACTTGCAACACTGGCCGTGGAGCACCGGTGTTGCTGGTACACTTGCAACACTGGCCGTGGAGCACCGGTGTTGTGCCTAGACCATTATCTTGTCTCTGTGTCACTAATGTGATTCTGAGTTTTGTTTCTCATTTAATTTTCTTTCTCGCGTTTGGTCTCCTTCCCTCACCTCTCACTTGACACCTCACCTCACCTCACCTCACCTCATTCATTAATTTGTCTGTCATTAATATAGGTCTAGAACGCACAGAAATCACAATTGCGTGATGCATCAAATGAACACAATAGCTCAGGCGATTAAGGCAGCGTCTGGGATACCCTCGGACGCAGGTTCGAATCCTCGTCACGGCCCTTGTGGATTTGTTTATATGTCTAGTTGATATGTATATAATAGTTCCCTGGGGCTTACTCTTTTGTGATAAACTGTGGTGGAGGTGACCCGGCGGTGCCCGGGGTAATCTGTTTTCCCCCCATCCCTCTCCCTTACCATCATCTCCCCATACCTCCATGTCTGGCTCCCCATACCTCGGGCAATGAGACATTTCCATTTATTTCTATATGTAGTGGGGGACCCGGCGGTGCCCGGGCGGCGTGTCTGTCTCTTCCAGCACTCTCCTTCACACCATTGTATTCCCTCACCCCTCCCCCTCCCTTTCCTTGCCTACCACTCTCCCTCATTGTTCTGTCTCCAGTTTCCCTTCATCTTCCCCTTGTTCCCTTCATCCTACATATTAGCTACATACTGTCTTCACTATCATCAACAGTATGACTAGCTTCACTGTTCACTGTTATCATCAGCATGACTAGCTTCACTGTTCACTGTTATCATCAGCATGACTAGCTTCACTGTTCACTGTTATCAACAGCATGACTAGCTTCACTGTTCACTGTTATCATCAGCATGACTAGCTTCACTGTAAGACATGACTGGTGCAAGGGTTGTAAGACATGACTGGTGCAAGGGTTGTAAGACATGACTGGTGTAAGGGTTGTAAGACATGACTGGTGTAAGACATGACTGGTGTTTGTAAGACATGACTGGTACAAGGGTTGTAAGACATGACTGGTACAAGGGTTGTAAGACATGACTGGTGCAAGGGTTGTAAGACATGACTGGTGCAAGGGTTGTAAGACATGACTGGTACAAGGGTTGTAAGACATGACTGGTACAAGGGTTGTAAGACATGACTGGTACAAGGGTTGTAAGACATGACTGGTACAAGGGTTGTAAGACATGACTGGTACAAGGGTTGTAAGACATGACTGGTACAAGGGTTGTAAGACATGACTGGTACAAGGGTTGTAAGACATGACTGGTACAAGGGTTGTAAGACATGACTGGTGCAAGGGTTGTAAGACATGACTGGTGCAAGGGTTGTAAGACATGACTGGTGCAAGGGTTGTAAGACATGACTGGTGCAAGGGTTGTAAGACATGACTGGTGCAAGGGTTGTAAGACATGACTGGTACAAGGGTTGCAAGACATGACTGGTGCAAGGGTTGTAAGACATGACTGGTACAAGGGTTGTAAGACATGACTTGTGCAAGGGTTGTAAGACATGACTGGTGCAAGACATGACTGGTGCAAGGGTTGCAAGACATGACTGGTGCAAGACATGACTGGTGCAAGACATGACTGGTGCAAGACATGACTGGTGCAAGACATGACTGGTGCAAGACATCACTGGTGCAAGACATGACCTCAGCGTCCACTACTCTAATGGATCTCTTCATAAATTACACAGTTTATGCGGACTTGTCACTTTGGCCAACACAGTGGCCCGTCAACCATTGTTACCGTGCGTGGGGTGCTGCACGGTACTGT
>NC_059637.1:5538641-5541141 GCF_020424385.1 Procambarus clarkii
TATATATATATATATATATATATGGCACATGGCACATACGTAATGTTCTGTCATGTGTTGATATTTAAGATCAAGAGAGAACGAGAGAGACTACTGGAAATAATTGCAGCATTTCTATAAAATTAATATATAATCAGAAGGGAAATCTGGTAAAAGTTATACAAAATATATTTTACATTTGTGTTTGGAACAACTGGAGGTGTTGTAATTATCAGCTAGTGGCCAAGTGACTTAAGGTAAAGGAACAACGGATGACAACGTGAAATGACATGAAGTTATGAAAATGACATGAAGTTATGAAAATGACATGAAGTTATGAAAAATGACATGAAGTTATGAAAATGACATGAAGTTATGAAAATGACATGAAGTTATGAAAAATGACATGAAGTTATGAAAAATGACATGGAGTTATGAAAAATGACATGGAGTTATGAAAAATGACATGAAGTTATGAAAAATGACATGAAGTTATGAAAATAAACATTCCAAAATGTCACAGAAACATTCCGAAATGTCACGCAGAATAATGAGATGTTCAGAGCCCGCTCTGAGCGTCTTGAGGTGCACCAGACTGCCTCAAGTTGTGGCTCACAAGCAGAAGCGTCCTGACTGGCCTAGCACCCATGTGGGGCCTGAATGGCCGGTATCTTGGCCTTCCTGAACTGTTACAAGCGACCACTTAGCGTATATAGGCCTAATGTATCAGCCATGAGCGGCGATCCGGACAATTATAAGCTCCAATCCCCCCTCTGATATCCCAATCCCGCCTCATGTCCCAATCCCGCCTCATGTCCCAATCCTGCCTCATATCTCCCTCCCACTTCATGTCCCACTCTCTTCTCTGATGTGCTGTGATAAAATTGATATCATCTCTGTTCATGTTTTATGTTGTGATTTTATGTTGTGTTTTATGTGGCCAGGGCCAGGTGGAGCCTTACAGGTTATGCCGGAGCCCAAGGACTTGAGCCAGACACAATGTGACTGGGACTGTCATTGTTTAAGATGGTCAGGGTTAGGCTGGCTGCTTCTTGTCATTGTGTAGCGGGTATAAGAAATATTGCCGGAACAACCGTGGACATCTTCAAGAGAAAAGTGGACCGTTTTCTAAGAGAAGTTCCGGATCAGCCGGGCTGTGGTGGGTATGTGGGCCTGTGTGCCGCTGCAAGCAACAGCCTGGTGGACCAAACTCTCTCAAGCCTGGCCTCGGGCCGGGCTTGGGGAGTAGAAGAACTCCCAGAACCCCATCAACCAGGTATCAAGCAGGTCGTATTATGGGGAAAATTAGTATTAAGGACTTGTCCGAAACGCTACGCGTGCTCGTGGCTGTACTAGGATAACTCTTGTATATATAAATAAATAAAATTAAAAAATAAATAAACTTTACAGGTAACTGACGTGGTGAGGAGGAGCCACGTCGTGGCCTAGTCGATTAAGGCAGCGTCTGGGATCCTCTCAGACGTAGGTTCGAACCCTCATCACGGCCCTTGTGGATTTGTTCATTTGATGCATTACGCTATTGTGATTTGTGTGTGTAGTGAGGAAGAGGTGTTATGCGGGTGTGTTCTTGCTTGGTAATATTCTGTTTGTAATGGTTCTGTCACCATGTTGATGTACATGGATCAGTGATGGAGTGATCATTACCCTTCATGAATACCTGGCCCCCCCCCTCTCCAGCCCTCCAGGTTCCACCTCCTCCAGACTATCCTGCCCTCCAGGCTCCACCTCCTCCACACTCTCCAGCCCTCCAGGCTCCACCTCCTCCACACTCTCCAGCCCTCCAGGCTCCACCTCCTCCACACTCTCCAGTCTTACGAAGAAGGAACCTCAACCCTCCACACTTTCCTGTTTTCATTTCCTCCTTGACTACAAGACGCGGTCTTCACGGTACACAGTTGTCTAGTCATGTTAGTTGTTTTTAAATATATATATATGTGTGCCCCATCACCCTATGGCATCTCTGTGGCCTGGTGAGAGGTGTAGTTATCTGGGGACATGGTCACGCTCTTCCCCACGGATTGACAACCAAATTGGTGCTTGGAACTGATCGTAGGAGCCACGAAAGGCCAGTTACCTCCATGGCACGGTGCCAAATACCCGTGCACGGTGCCAAGTACCCGTGGCACGGTGCCAAGTACCCGTGGCACGGTGCCAAGTACCCGTGGCACGGTGCCAAGTACCCGTGGCACGGTGCCAAGTAGTTCTCCATGTTCTCCAAGCTGTGGAGAACACAGGCGGGAGGAGGAGAGTGGTGAACACAGGCGGGAGGAGGAGAGTGGTGAACACAGGCGGGAGGAGGAGAGTGGTGAACACAGGCGGTAGGAGGAGAGTGGTGAACACAGGCGGGAGGAGGAGAGTGGTGAACACAGGCGGGAGGAGGAGAGTGGTGAACACAGGCGGGAGGAGGAGAGTGGTGAACACAGGCGGGAGGAGGAGAGTGGTGAACACAGGCGGGAGGAGGAGAGTGGAGAACACAGGCGGGAGGAGGAGAGTGGAGAAC
>NC_059637.1:5546141-5576730 GCF_020424385.1 Procambarus clarkii
CAGATATCAGCTTCATATGGAAGCTTTTGTTTACATGTGGGTACAAGAGTGGACGACCCTTGGCTTCTCTTAGGCGATGAAAACATTTACTTTCTCTTGCTCATCTTAAGCCATATTCTACTTTTAATTCCTGGAACATGACCCGGCAACCAGTTTACCACTAAGTCCCCAATTACTGCATGATGAGCAGGGACGGGTAGTTATGACGTCATGCCCAGTCAACACTCCCTGCTGGGGCTCGAACACAGACGAAACCGCTCGCCAAGTGTGCTACAGCAGTGCCACAGGGACTTAGCCATAATATAGTCTGAATTCAGAAATCTGAGCCAGGATTCATGCAGGATCTTATATATACACTGGGAGTATACTCTTGTCCTGGACTGTGTTCAGGACTAAAGTATACTTGCTGGTTGGTCAGTAAGATATTGAGGCGGCCTTAATAATCCTCTAGAGGTTGATAGGTGTTATCAGCCCCAGTACTAAGCCACGCCTGCTACCACCATATGACAAGTAGCTAATGTTAAGTGCTCTTTCTTAACATAAGCGTTACTGCCAAGGACACCCACCTCACCTCTCGTGGCCTGCGGTCACTAGGCCGGGAAAGTGTTAGTATTGAAGTCCTTTAAGAGTGAGGACTGGCTGTAGTACAGTTACAGCCCCGCTCCTGTGCCAGGTAAGTCCACTACGGGCTCACCATAGCCCGTGCTACTTGCCCCGCTCCTGTGCCAGGTAAGTCCACTACGGGCTCACCATAGCCCGTGCTACTTGCAACTAACAACGAAGCTGAATCTAAGTAAGGCAAAAGAGTTTTCACTTTGAGTTCCCTTGAGGTGGAAAGGCGGGGCTGAGGAGCAAACGCTCTACCCTGCCAGCACATGTAGGTGAAGACCGCGCACACACACGCGCACGTCCGCAGAATATAAAGTATTCCAATATTTCTCTGTAGCCTGAATAAACAGGTGTGTGGTGGACCCGCCTGGACGGCTTTATGTAGGCGAGGGGAGAGGACGAGGAGGAGAAGGAGGGCATTTATTAGGCCTTGCTTGTCCTGGGGAGAGAGGCACTGAGGGAGGGGAGAGAGGCACTGAGGGAGGGGAGAGATGCACTGAGGGAGGGGAGAGAGGCACTGAGGGAGGGGAGAGAGGCACTGAGGGAGGGGAGAGAGGCACTGAGGGAGGGGAGAGAGGCACTGAGGGAGGAGAGAGATGCACTGAGGGAGGGAGAGGCACTGAGGGAGGGGAGGCACTGAGGGAGGGGAGAGAGGCACTGAGGGAGGGGAGAGAGGCATTGAGGGAGGGGAGAGAGGCACTGAGGGAGGGGAGAGGCACTGAGGGAGGGGAGAGAGGGCACTGAGGGAGGGGAGAGAGGCACTGAGGGAGGGGAGAGAGGCACTGAGGGAGGGGAGAGGCACTGAGGGAGGGGAGAGAGGCATTGAGGGAGGGGAGAGGCACTGAGGGAGGGGAGAGGCACTGAGGGAGGGGAGAGAGGCACTGAGGGAGGGGAGAGAGGCACTGAGGGAGGGGAGAGAGGCACTGAGGGAGGGGAGAGGCACTGAGGGAGGGGAGAGAGGCATTGAGGGAGGGGAGAGGCACTGAGGGAGGGGAGAGGCACTGAGGGAGGGGAGAGGCACTGAGGGAGGGGAGAGAGGCATTGAGGGAGGGGAGAGGCACTGAGGGAGGTGAGAGAGGCACTGAGGGAGGGGAGAGAGGCACTGAGGGAGGGGAGAGAGGCACTGAGGGAGGGGAGAGAGGCATTGAGGGAGGGGACAGACACTGAGGGAGGGGAGAAACACTGAGGGAGGGGAGAGAGGCACTGAGGGAGGGGAGAGAGGCACTGAGGGAGGGGAGAGATGCACTGAGGGAGGGGAGAGAGGCACTGAGGGAGGGGAGAGAGGCATTGAGGGAGGGGAGAGAGGCATTGAGGGAGGGGAGAGGCACGAGGGAGGAGTGGATCCCACATAAGGAAGGGTGGGATCGAAAAGAAGTAGAAATAATAGATGAAAATGGGAGGTAGGAAAAGAAAGGTGGGTTGGAGTCTTTTACAAAGTGAGGCAGAGAATAGTTCAGTCAGACAGTCAGACAGTTCACTCAGGCTCATCTGAAGGAGAGACACAGCTCGGTAGATGGGTGAAGTGTACTCACCTAATGTACTTACATATATTCTTTAGCGAATTTCAGCTCCTGGGCCCCGCAATTCATTTGCTGGCTTTCGGCACACACCTAGATCCTCAAGATGTTTATTTTTTCAGTTTACTGAAATTCTTACGCTGCTTAGTCTAAGTGAAGGTTGTTGTTGATGAGTTAGAAGCCATGCCAACAGTGGTGCCCTCTGCCACAGTGTTTCCTTGAAGGGTAAAAGATAAAACCTTACGGCTATATTAACGTTTCGACCGTCGCCTGACGGTCGAAACGAGCGCACCTTGCAGTGAATAAACACTCTTGAGAGGCAGATGTTCAGGGAGCCCCAGGAGTCCCTGAAGGAGGCAACCACTGGCGCCCGACACACACAAAGTCAAAGCAGAAACGGTGAATGGCTCCCTCCTGATCTCCTACGCGAGACGGCAAAAACGTCCACTAGCAGAGCAGGAACCAGCCGCCCACCACTCTGAGGGCACACCTGGAGCCCACCTGAGGGCACACCTGGAGCCCACCTGAGGGCACACCTGGAGCCCACCAACACCCACCTCACCCGGCACCTCTCAGTCAAGCCGGCACAGGACACTGTTTCTCCTGAAGAACCACCCGGAAAACGTAAAAATCTATCAACTTCCCTGTGACCCCGGGCGATAAGGTCGCCATGCGTCGTGACAGTCCGGACCGTTGATTAGGAATGCCTGACGGCAGTATCGTGACCCAGTGGTTGAAATCGCTCTACGTGTTCCGGCAGCTCCTAAGTTTAGCAGCAGGCGTCCAGACGCCCACTCGTCGTCAAGGTTCAACCAGGAGTCTCTGAATTAAGGGTTTCTTGTCTTCTTCTGGAAGTTGCTCAGGTGATAATTTAAACACTTCCCGAGATGTTATGTTGATTTGAATATTTCCTTGTCACTTTGTATTCTCTCCGATACAATTGCGTCATTGTTTACATATATTTATATCGTTACCCCTTCTCTTTGTACCTTCGTTTCATTTTCTGTTGCAGTGTCGATTTTCTCAGCCGTTTTCTTCCTGTACATCTTGCAAGCTTCCGTGCTGCGCTCTCTGGCCTCAAGGCGCTGTTAAGTTGCTGCTGGGTTCTCACCCTTATCTTTTTTATTGGAATGATTTTCTCTTCAGCTTCTCAGCATTTCTGAACAACACAGGCCATGAAGTTTTAGAAAAGACACGTGCCTGAATTCTCTCTCTAATTGCACTTAACAAAAGCTTATCCCATCATAATAAAATTTCCAATATGCTGGATTTCTGTGCCCCTCTAACTGCCCTCTTACTTTGATTTTCACTTTAAATACGTTCTTAATGACCAGATACAGTTTTGTATTAACATACTTAAGTACAGGTGTATTTATGTAGCTGCCCTGGACTACATGAAGAGTTACATTCTGTGTCAAGAGTTAACGATGTGATACTGATAATCCTGATCACACATGATGGTTAGTTATACAGATCCATGTGATCAGTGGCCTGCGCTGGAGAACTTTAGGATATCAGGATATTGTCAGGATATCATCAAGAACACGAGAGTGGTTGAGGTAACTGCAAGGCTCCAGGTACCTCACATCAGGTAATCAGGATTTAGAGATTCGTCACCTGTGGCCACCTGCAGCAGATAACAGTAGCCATTATGTAGTGTTTAGTGGTTTGTAGTGGAATGTTAAGGTTTCTTTCCTTCATGTGGGACCTGCCTTGGTGTAGGTAAGGTCTAGACTGGCTGGCTGGTCCAATCCCTGTCCTCTACTGTTGCTCTACCCGTGTTCCTTCTTGGGATTACTGATGCTCTACCTGTGCTCCCTCTTGGGTTACTGTTGCTCTACCTGTGCTCCCTCTTGGGTTACTGTTGCTCTACCTGTACTCCCCTCAACTTGTGTCACTTCTCACAAGCTGACCTAACCTAACCAGGTTGCTACTTGTGTTCAGACGAGGACCAGCCTAGCAGAAGGGCCGAAGGGACTGCCCGATGACAAGTGAGGGTTCCTTGGACCTGGCTGTGAGTTAGTGGAGCGCCGCCTGCTGCTCCTGCATCTCTGGACAGACGTAGAGCCTGTAACTTTCCCTTAACTGGCTCCGATGACTGAGAAAACTAATGGCATTTAAGCAAAAAATGTTCGAGACTTCTGATTTCATTTGAAAGTTTTCGTTTGATGGCGCAGCGTTAAAAGTGTGTTGTTAATCAACTAGTGCAGTTGAAATATGTGTGCTGTTGAGGGCCCACTGGCTGAGGATGGTGAGGGCCCACACACACTGCCTGGGGATGGTGAGGGCCCACACACTGCCTGGGGATGGTGAGGGCCCACACACACTGGCTGGGGATGGTGAGGGCCCACACACACTGGCTGGGGATGGTGAGGGCCCACACACTTACCACCACCACTCCTGGTGTGTAGGTCACCCTCGTGGTGTGTGGGTCACCCTCGTGGTGTGTGGGTCACCCTCGTGGTGTGTGGGTCACCCTCGTGGTGTGTGGGTCACCCTCGTGGTGTGTGGGTCACCCTCGTGGTGTGTGGGTCACCCTCGTGGTGTGTGGGTCACCCTCGTGGTGTGTGGGTCACCCTCGTGGTGTGTGGGTCACCCTCGTGGTGTGTGGGTCACCCTCGTGGTGTGTGGGTCACCCTCGTGGTGTGTGGGTCACCCTCGTGGTGTGTAGGTCACCCTCGGGAATTTACGTGTCATCATTTCAAGTTTTAGTGGTAATTCGCCAAAGTTAGAGGTCGACCTCGACGCTCTCAGCGGGTTATGTGTCGCACTTCACAGTCTTTCGATTTTGGTGGCTGTTGGGGGGGGAAGGGGAGGGGGGGAGACTAATGTGTGACTTGGGAGAAGGGAAGAGAGGGAAGGACGGAGGGAAGGGGGTGATAGTGAGAGAGAAGGGAAGGGGCGAGTCAAGAGGGTCGAGGGAGTGAGAGAAAGCAGCAGGGAGAGGGTGGGGGGGGGGGTGAGACCGGGGAAGCCTTAAGACACACACACACACACACACACACACACACACACACACACACACACACACACACACATACATTATAGGGAGTAGACTAATACAAAGTACACAGAACAGACGAGAGCACAAACAAACGCAACAGAGCTATGAACGAAGAAATAAACATAATATATCACCCGAAAACACTATGACAAAGACACTATATCCAAACCAAAGCAACAACAGAAATGACTCAATAACCATAGACATATTACAATGATACAAAATAACCAAGTGACCAGGTTATGCCAAAGTGGAGGAGAAAATACTGTTACGCTGTACAATATGTGTGTGACGCCCCGCAGGCCAGGAGGACCAAGGCGAACACCACCACTGGCAGACGGCGAACACCACCACTGGCAGACAAGGTAGTCGTGTATTGGCAGACTTAACTATATATTGAGTTAACACCAGAGTAGGTAATGAGACAGTGTCACTAGGTCAGGCTCCACCACCAACGCAATACTCAGCCTACTATGCAAGGCTCAATTTGCTTAATAAGCCTAGTTTTCCTGAATTTATATATTTTTCTAATTTTTTTTTTATGAAATGATAAAGCTATCCATTTCATTATGTATGAGTTATTATTTTTTAATTTGATCTATAACTAACGTAGTTATATGAGCGAAGCTAACCAACCTTAACCTAAACTAACGTAACTAAGGTAAAAATTTATGTTCATAATATAACATAATAATAATTTAAATAAGCCAATTGCAAATTGTGGAAAATAAAGAAAATCACTCGGTCTATTAGGCAAATCGGGCCTTGCTTAGTAGGCCGAGAAGTGCGTTCTGTCTACTAGGTACGACATATATATTCACCTAGTTGAGCTTGCTGGGGTTGAGCTTTGGCTCTTTGGTCGAGGCATATGTGTGTATAATTGTATTTATTTATATAGAAGAGTGTTCACATTCTTGTACAGCGACTACAGAATACATATATCTCAAGACGAACACACACTCACCACAACAATAAGATATCTGTACGAAACACAACGGGATGAGTAATAACTCTCGGTGTTTGAACATAATCATTAAATATCTCGTTCGAGTATCTCATAACATCGTTCATTTAACCGGTGACGACCAATCTGGGCGTGAGATGAGGCCAGTTCATAGCCCTTCGAATGGCCAATTGGAGCTGGAGAGGCCATTTTACAAGTAAGGAGCAGGGAGGGGGATGTGGCCGTGTAATTACCACAGTTTTCTTAGTGCTTACTCTTGTAAATGTTACAAGTTCAACTTTCCCTCTCACTCTGTCCCTCCTCTCTCTCTCTCTCTCTCTCTCTCTCTCTCTCTCTCTCTCTCTCTCTCTCTCTCTCTCTCTCTCTCTCTCTCTCTCTCTCTCTCTCTCTCTCTCTCTCTCTCTCTCTCTCTCTCTCTCTCTCTCTCTCTCTCTCTCTCTCTCTCTCTCTCTCTCTCTCTCTCTCTCTCTCTCTCTCTCCCTCTCTCTCTGTCTCTCTCTCTCTGTCTCTCTCTCCCCTCTGTCTCTGTCTCTGTTTCTCCCACCCCTCTGTCTCTGTCTCTGTCTCTCTCTCTGTCTCTCTCTCTCTCTCTCTCTCTCTCTCTCTCTCTCTCTCTCTCTCTCTCTCTCTCTCTCTCTCTCTCTCTCTCTCTCTCTCTCTCTCTCTCTGTCTCTCCCCCCCTCTGTCTCTGTCTCTGTTTCTCCCCCCTGTCTCTGTCTCTGTCTCTGTCTCTCTCTCTCTCTCTCTCTCTCTCTCTCTCTCTCTCTCCCTCTCTCTCTGTCTCTCTCTCCCTCGATGACTGTTGTGCTGTTGTGCATGCAACAATCTTCCCTGCTAGTTGCACCCACACTGTATTGACAGTTTAAACCTTTGTTGCCTTCAACTGTTGTGTGGGTGTGTGCAACTTCTTCAACTGTTGTGTGGGTGTGTGCAACTTCTTCAACTGTTGTGTGGGTGTGTGCAACTTCTTCAACTGTTGTGTGGGTGTGTGCAACTTCTTCAACTGTTGTGTGGGTGTGTGCAACTTCTTCAACTGTTGTGTGGGTGTGTGCAACTTCTTCAACTGTTGTGTGGGTGTGTGCAACTTCTTCAACTGTTGTGTGGGTGTGTGCAACTTCTTCAACTGTTGTGTGGGTGTGTGCAACTTCTTCAACTGTTGTGTGGGTGTGTGCAACTTCTTCAACTGTTGTGTGGGTGTGTGCAACTTCTTCAACTGTTGTGTGGGTGTGTGCAACTTCTTCAACTGTTGTGTGGGTGTGTGCAACTTCTTCAACTGTTGTGTGGGTGTGTGCAACTTCTTCAACTGTTGTGTGGGTGTGTGCAACTTCTTCAACTGTTGTGTGGGTGTGTGCAACTTCTTCAACTGTTGTGTGGGTGTGTGCAACTTCTTCAACTGTTGTGTGGGTGTGTGCAACTTCTTCAACTGTTGTGTGGGTGTGTGCAACTTCTTCAACTGTTGTGTGGGTGTGTGCAACTTCTTCAACTGTTGTGTGGGTGTGTGCAACTTCTTCAACTGTTGTGTGGGTGTGTGCAACTTCTTCAACTGTTGTGTGGGTGTGTGCAACTTCTTCAACTGTTGTGTGGGTGTGTGCAACTTCTTCAACTGTTGTGTGGGTGTGTGCAACTTCTTCAACTGTTGTGTGGGTGTGTGCAACTTCTTCAACTGTTGTGTGGGTGTGTGCAACTTCTTCAACTGTTGTGTGGGTGTGTGCAACTTCTTCAACTGTTGTGTGGGTGTGTGCAACTTCTTCAACTGTTGTGTGGGTGTGTGCAACTTCTTCAACTGTTGTGTGGGTGTGTGCAACTTCTTCAACTGTTGTGTGGGTGTGTGCAACTTCTTCAACTGTTGTGTGGGTGTGTGCAACTTCTTCAACTGTTGTGTGGGTGTGTGCAACTTCTTCAACTGTTGTGTGGGTGTGTGCAACTTCTTCAACTGTTGTGTGGGTGTGTGCAACTTCTTCAACTGTTGTGTGGGTGTGTGCAACTTCTTCAACTGTTGTGTGGGTGTGTGCAACTTCTTCAACTGTTGTGTGGGTGTGTGCAACTTCTTCAACTGTTGTGTGGGTGTGTGCAACTTCTTCAACTGTTGTGTGGGTGTGTGCAACTTCTTCAACTGTTGTGTGGGTGTGTGCAACTTCTTCAACTGTTGTGTGGGTGTGTGCAACTTCTTCAACTGTGTGTGTGGGTGTGTGCAACTTCTTCAACTGTTGTGTGGGTGTGTGCAACTTCTTCAACTGTTGTGTGGGTGTGTGCAACTTCTTCAACTGTTGTGTGGGTGTGTGCAACTTCTTCAACTGTTGTGTGGGTGTGTGCAACTTCTTCAACTGTTGTGTGGGTGTGTGCAACTTCTTCAACTGTTGTGTGGGTGTGTGCAACTTCTTCAACTGTTGTGTGGGTGTGTGCAACTTCTTCAACTCAAAACTGTGTGTTTAAGTGCCTGTCTTCGAATTTAATTTATAGTATCAATCTCAGCTTCAGTAGAATTAAACTTCTTTAGAATCTGTGTCTTGCTCTTGGTTACCGATCCAGAGAATGAGAGTAATTGATGGTTAAAGTTGAGACAGTTAATAGTACGCGCTAAAAAAATAAGAACCTGAAAGCAAGAATTTGGCAGTGGGTTATTGTGTAATGTTCAAGTGGACAAGAGTACCACAGTGCTGGGGTCACAGTGCTGGGGGTCACAGTGCTGGGGGTCACAGTGCTGGGGGTCACAGTGCTCGGGGTCACAGTGCTGGTGTCACAGTGCTGGGGGCGAGCTTATCTCTCAGAGAGAGAGAGAGAGAGAGAGAGAGAGAGAGAGGACACAGCCCAGGGAGGCGGGAGAAGGAGAAGGAGGAGGAAGCCCCCAGTTAAATGCTCTCGACATCTCATTTGAATTTACAAGACATCTCAGCTCATATCCAAATTTTCTTCCAAAGTCATGATTCAGGAACTGTCTGTCTGTGTGATGACAACCATAAAGTTTGTTCCACGAATTATTTTTCTCTCACCACTCTTCTCCCCATCTCTCACCTCTCCTCACCTCTCCTCATCTCTCCCCTCCTCAGCTCTCCTCCACAGTGAGGGGAGAGGACAATATTACCTACAACCCCGCGGCTGGTCCTAAGCAGGAAATAAGCCCCTGGAGGCCACCCAGCCGCCCACTTTCTCTACCCAACCGCCCACTTTGGCCACGCTGCCGCCCATTTAGCCACCCTGTCGCCCACTTTGGCCCCTGCCTCTCAGACACTAAATCTAGATCTGACACCAAATTTAAGTTACATAACAAACACAAAAATGAGTAGTGGCTGGCTAACATTTCTGACCAATTAGCACACCATTAGTGTTTAGTACTCCGGGAGGTAATTAGTTGTAGTGTCGTATAACTACTGTAGCGAAGACTCCATTGTTATGGTGGCAATACTTGTCTTAAACGTGAGTAACGCCGAGGTATTTCTCGTTATCCTTTTGTGACTGGTCGATATCCCTCTGTGACTCTGGTAGATGTTGTTGTTAAAGATTCGCTACTTGGAACAAACAGTTCCAAGTAACACGGGCTATGGTGAGCCCGTATCTGGTAGATATCCCTCTGTGACTCTGGTCGATATCCCTTTGTGCCTATGGTAGATATCCCTCTGTGGCTCTGGTCGATATCCCTCTGTGGCTCTGGTCAATATCCCTCTGTGCCTCTGGTCGATATCCCTCTGTGGCTCTGGTCAATATCCCTCTGTGCCTCTGGTCGATATCCCTCTGTGGCTCTGGTCGATATCCCTCTGTGACTCTGGTCGATATCCCTCTGTGACTCTGGTCGATATCCCTCTGTGGCTCTGGTCGATATCCCTCTGTGGCTCTGGTCGATATCCCTCTGTGGCTCTGGTCAATATCCCTCTGTGGCTCTGGTCGATATCCCTCTGTGACTCTGGTCGATATCCCTCTGTGGCTCTGGTCGATATCCCTCTGTGACTCTGGTCGATATCCCTTGTGGCTCTGGTCGATATCCCTCTGTGACTCTGGTCGATAATCAGGTTCAATCTGATATGCGTTTTGGGTCGTTATAATAACGTAGCGCTCGTTTGACCTTTCAGTAGGTCAGTATGTCATACTAATGGGTTGATTTGTGCACCCCTGGACATCACTGGTGAATGGATCCAAGAGGACACTGTTGAACCGGTATAGTGATCCTCGACGACAATGGTAAACACTTCACTGTTCACAGAAATAGTGAACTCTGTCATGGTAAAGAGGAACTCGTTCAGGTGGTTTAGGGTATTCGTCACAAGTATGCGGCGCCTGCTCGAGGCGCCACATACTCGTGGGGGAAAATAATGATGGTCTTGTGGGTGAAACATCTGAGACAAGTGTGTGGCGGTACATGACGTCACAGTGTCATGACGTCACGGTGTCATGACGTCACGGTGTCGCTAGCTCCCGGGAGCCACACTGCTAAGAGGCTCAGTTGCTCCCGGGCATTCATAGTGAACAGTTGTGTTGCGCACCTCTCTCTCTGCCACCTTGCCTTGTTCTATTACATTTAACAGTGGTGTTTGTGGTGTTAAATAGTTCTCATGGCACCTATCATGGTCGTAAACAAAGAAAATGCTGCTAAGATAATTGTTTTGAAGCAGGACGGCCGCCAGATGAAGGAAATTAGGGAGTTGGCGGAGCGGTCCGCAGAGGGCAATGGCCGCTTCCAGGGGGCCGCCATGTTGGGTCAGACGCCATCACATACAGCAGGCTCTGGCCGCCCCAGGAAGACCTCTGTAAGGTGTGTGAACGGTCCTAAATGTTCCTAAATGTTCACTGGAGAGAACACCACAAGTTCCAGCGAGGGTAGTGAAGGAGAACATCCCCTTTGGTGCAGTGGTGCGGACCGTGTCTTTCCTCAGTCACAAGTTCGGTTATGGTAGCCAGATGCCAGCGTCGTAATATCTAACATAATATGCTAGGTAATATGTCGCACATGTTAGGTAATATGTAACATTATTACATATTACGTATCACAATACAACGGTGGATTATTGCAGTAAAATGAAGACTCGGTTCCGCTAGTCAGTAGTGAGCCACAGATTGGCTTCTATTCTGAGAGCAGGATTGGGTATAATTCTCAGAGCAGGATTAGGTATTATTTTGAGAGGATGATTGTGTAACAGCTTCCATATGCATCACACTTCCTCGCCTCTCTCTCCTACCCCCCCTCCCCCCCCCCCCCGTCTCATTAGACAATCTCCCAAAACAATCTCTCGAATACAATCTCCCCCAAGCAGTACCCCCAAATAGCTTCTACATATTCTCCATAAAAACCTTTCCTCCTAATCAAACCACAAGTCCACTACGGGCTCACCATAGCCCGTGCTACTAGGAACTTTTGTTCCGAGTAGCTAAAACAACAACAATCAATCCCTGGAAACAATCCCTCACAAACAATTCCCTACAAAGTATCCTTTGAACAATAGTCACCAGAGGCTGATGACTTTGCTTCTCTGTCCTCAGACTGAACCGTCAATCCACTATGGTGTCCGTCACACAGGTGCTACTGCCAGCCACCCCAGCCCGGCTGCTGCTACTTCTACGTGAGTACTGTTTGTGTACTGTACACTTGTATATATTGCTTAATGTCCTCTGTACTATACTCTATTTGCAGGTGTTTACAGTGGCTGCAAACCACTGCGCTGTAACTGAACCGGCTGTTTCGTTATGTCTTTGTGTAATAAAAGTAATGGTTTTTGGCCGCCTGTGTAATGGATTCTCTTCCAGGTTATTCACAGTTTCTTCCCCTGCATGGAAGGTTCCTCTCAAGGTCCTTCATCGCTCTTTACATCCTGGGAAATCTTGCACTTTTGAGGGATTTCTCGAACAAAGGTCGCGTTTTCTGGTGTGGTGATCACCTCCCTCTTCTTTCTCTCTCCCTTCCTCCCTCTATCCACTCCTCTCCTCCTCCCTCCCTTCCCTTTCCTCCTCCTTCCCTTTCTACTATCTTTCCTTCCTCTCCCTTCCATCCCTGCGTTCAATCCCCGACCGTCCAAGTGGTTGGGCACCATTCCTTCCCTCCGTCCCATCCTAAATCATTATCCTGACTCCTTCCCAGTGCTATATAGTCGTAATAACTTTTCGCTTTCCCTCTTATAATTCCCTTCCTTCCATCCCTCCTTTTCTCCCTCCTGCACGCATGAAAGTCACCAACTACTTCACTTCCTTTTGATCTTCCCATTCATTTACTCCTTCTCCTCTTCCCCTTCTCTTTTCCCCTACCCTCTTCCTCTTCTCCTGCGTCTCTAGGTGTACCATTCACCATCACATCTCTTCACGCACCGAAGGTTCTTTTATCTTGGCTTGTGTCTTAGTGCCTCTGTCCCAGCCCTGTCCCTTCTGTCCCAGCCCTGTCCCTCCTGTCCCAGCCCTGTCCCTCCTGTCCCAGCCGCAGAGGGGGGTCACATTACGTCATCTTGAAGGATACAAAGTGGAGGAATCTGGTAACAACAGCATATATGACAAGAAATATTTTCCAAAATACAACAACGTGAGATTATTCAACTTATATTTACCTGAATTAACCGGAGGGGCACACTCTAGTGGCCTCGACAGTGACAGGAAGTCGACGGGTTGTCAAAGGTGATCACCTCAAAGGTAATTATACACACACACACACACACACACACATATAATGTATATATATATAATTATTCACTTGAAAACTCGGAGCCTCTAACTGGCGATCACAAACAGTGTCTCAGGTGGAAACAAGGAAAAACTCGCCTCATATTCTGGCTGACAACACATGGAAGTCTGTGGAACAAACATTCGTGGAAACACTTCCTTCAAGACTTCATGAACAGTTGCGACAAAGAACTGAAACATCTTGAAGTTAATATAAGCACCAGGTACAAAACAGCTTTTATACGGGGCATAATGAGCCAGGTCAACCACTTGGGGTGGACGGTAGGGCTGCTGGAGGAATGTAACAAGTGAGGACCCCCCGAAGGCTCGATCCAGGGACCACTATTCCTATTATATCTGAAGAATCTACGAGTGAATGAGTACTTACATGTCAATGGAAGTACTCATTCACAGAATGTAAAAACAGAGGAGGCATGCAGGAAGACCATAGCACAGTTGTGGGCTTGCAAATGGATGTCTTTAATTCTAACGTTTAATGGTTACATTATAATGGAACAGGAACAGCAGGGCTGGAAGGCTCTGCTGTAAACAGCTACGTTTGCCCGTAGTCACCGATATGTAGTTACAAATACCTGAGTGCAATGTATCTCATACCCTGATACATTATGTATGACTCGAGGAAATATCTTTTCACCGATAACATATCTAGTTATCCATGTATTTACTGTTCCTCGTGTCTCCATGGCCCAGTTCTTCCCTCCACCTGGCCTACTTCTTTGTCCCCCTCCTCCCCCACCCTCTCTCTCTCTCTCCTCCCCCTCTCCCTCCAACACCCTCTTTCCCTCCCTTTCTCATTTCCTCCCTTCCTGCCTGTGAGGCAGTTCCCCTCCCTGACCATGGTCGCCCCACGAGGCACAGGGACATATCAAGGGAGCTGCCTATACCATCTGAACGCGTCATCACCGCCTCCCCACTCCAGCAGTTCACGGATAAAATGTCTGCTTGGAGAGAGGTTTGTTGGCTCCAGGCGATGTGTGTGAGGCGAGAGAGAGAGAGAGAGAGAGAGAGTGGGAGACAAAGAGGGTGAGGCAGAGGAGAGGAAGAGGGAGGTAGAGGGAAATGAAGAGGAAGAGAGAATGTGGCCATGTAACTGGGAATATCAGATAATAGAAACCAGTTTGGCCTATACTTAAGAGGTTTGCTGGGAAAATTAGAACCAATTTACAGCCCTTGGAAAGACTCCAGACCCAATTTTGTCACGTGTGGTCAGCCCGGAGACGGCTTCCTCCAGCACACCAGCTGAAGGAAGAATGTAAAATGGACAAACATACTACTATTACTACTACTAGTAGCAGTAGTTCTGTGACTACTTCCACCACTTGCTGTAGTTACTACTGCCACATACTGTGACTACTTCTTCAACTTACTGTGACTACTGCTACTACTATGACAACTTAGTGTGTTACTAGAGTCATATAGACCACTGTATCCTGTGTGTACAAGTGGCGCCCTGTGACACACGAGGGGAACATAATGTGTTCTCTACAAAACCAGTTATAAAGTGACTGAGAACAACCGACCAGAGGCGGCTCTGGTAGTGACGTCGACCTCCCACTTGAGGTCAAGTTGTATTTGGAACACATTAGATCTTACACAATACACATTAGTGTGTTGTGTAAGTACACCTTTCTCAAGACGTTTGTAATGACTTCCTCAACCACTAATTGCCCATGTAGCACGATCCGTCTTTGAACAAGGGCACCAGCAGCTAAGGGTCGGTCGGTGCCCGGTGGCTATGCCTGCCTATGGCCAGAATTCATGAAGCACATTTACGAAACCTGTACATCTCTCAACAACGATGGCGGCTTTGTTTACATTTATTAAACAGTTTACGAGCTTCACATGTCATAACAAACAAGGTTTAATGGCCATAATAACCTCGTTGTTCTCCGGTGTTCATAAACTGCTTAACAAGTGTTAAGTTAGACTAACGAATCTGAGAGCTTCAGCGGTACTGATTCAGAGAGTTTTGTCATATATATTCGACAGAGAGAAAGGCAGACAATTGAGAGAAGAGAGCACTTAGAAGTGCTATCAGGATAATGATTTTGGGGTAGGACGAAAGGAAGGAATGGCGCCCAACCACTTGGATGGTCGGGGATTGAACGCAGAGAGAGTGGAAAGAAAGTTACAGCAACCAGATCCAATATTTGGGTTGAGGGGTAAATATAATAAGAGGAGAAGTAAGATTGGGTGATAAGAGGGTGCAGGGAGGATGGGATGAGAGGCTCTCAGCGTAAACAGGACCAAATTGAGGAGCTGGTCAGATGAACGTCAGGGTGGATGGCGGCCGAGGAGACGGAGATCCCTGGCCAAGATGGAGCGTCCCCCAGGGTACACCAGGCCGCCCTCAGGGGGTGTGGGGCCACCTCAGACCTGGACCCACAGGTTCTGGGACGGAGAGAACCAAGAAGGAAGAGAACCAGGGACGGAAGAGAACCAGGGACGGAAAGAACCAGGGACGGAGAGAACCAGGGACGGAAAGAACCAGGGACGGAAAGAACCAGGGACGGAAAGAGCCAGGAAGGGAGAGAACCAGGGACGGAAAGAACCAGGGACAGAAGAGAACCAGGGACGGAGAGAACCAGGGACGGAGAGAACCAGGGACGGAGAGAACCAGGGCCGCAGAGAACCAAGAAGGGAGAGCTAGTTAGGGAGAAAAGATTCATCTTTATTCAACTATCTTAGTAAGCTTCACGCCCCTCGGAACCGCGAGACCTTTGAAAGAAACACTTGATAATGAACCTTATCATATTGTGATGCCATGGTAGTTATTCAGTCCGTTCTCTTGATCTGTCACAACGTACACCGTCCAACGTCGTAACCTCACCCAGAAACGTACCAACCCAAGCCACCCACCTAACCAAACCAACCAGTGCATAGAAAACGTAGATTAGTGTGAGGCGGAACATACAGTAGGTTGTATTTGGTACGTTGGTAACCACGACGTGCCATAACGTTGCAGTAGTTGAGAGGACGGGTTAAATGGCGCTTTTTGACCAGTTAAATGTCCAGTTTTGTTGAAATGGAAGTTTTTGATGATTTATATTGTATGTTATATGAGAAAAATTAATTCTTAAAACTACGTTTTGTTTTAAACTTTAGTAAAATAATGTTCCATTTCACATTACTTTAAGATCCATTCTAAACTACATTGTTCCCACAATCCTCCACAATGAGCACCTTACAGTGTGTACTCGCCCTGTTGTGCTTGCGGGGGTTGAGCTCTGGCTCTTTGGTCCCGGTTCACTTGTTGTGCTAATGGTCTTATGAAATTTAACGTATATCTTAATTTTCTCAACGTCGTTAACAGTATTTAACGCTATTTCTAGTCATCTTCAAAATCTAAACTGAGCAGATTGCTGTGTAGTGGAGCTCGGGTGGAGCAGGTTGTGCACCTGGTCAAGTACAGCAAGAGGTACAGTTACAACAATTACACCAAGAGGCACGACAAATGCATAAGAGGTATAAGAAAATAAAAAACAGCCAGAACAACGACAACAAACACAGAACAACCGCAACAAGTACAAAACAGTGACAACACAACAGAACAATGGCAAGAAACAACACAATGACAACAAACACAGAACAATGACAACAAGAAGTGGGCAGGTGAGTTTAATGACTTTCCAGCGAGCACTTGATTACTTACCACCAAGTTCCTGTGTGGACCAACTGGCCAGAGGGCCAGGCAGGCCAGGCAGAGGCCACCACAGAGGAGAGACACACCACACAGGAGAGACACACCACAGAGGAGAGACACACCACACAGGAGAGACACACCACAGAGGAGAGACACACCACAGAGGAGAGACACACCACAGAGGAGAGACACACCACAGAGGAGAGACACACCACAGAGGAAGAGTATTGCAGAAAGGGAGAAGTGGAAGAATATGGAAGAGTCATAATCTTAAGAATAAGGGAGAGAGAGTAAGAAAGTGGGAAGAAGGCCAAATATGCATAGAAGGACAAGGAAGAAAGGTCAATGGAATAGGGGGAGGAGGATAGGAGAGCAGGGAAAGTACGAAGAGGATAGACAAAGAAAGTAGATAAGTAGAAAACCAAAGGAGAATCCTGACAAACACGTGCCCAGGCTGAGAGGAAGGAGGGAGTTGTGGGGAGGCTAAGTGAGAGGGACAAAGCAGAAAGTTTGAAGTGTTGACGAGCCCCTTCCCTTCCCATCCTCGTCCCCTCTCACGTCTGAACCTCTACCCACTTCTCCCCTACCCCCTCTTCTCTCACCCCCCTCTTCTCTCACCCCCCTCCTCCCTCACCCCCTCCTCCCTCACCCCCTCCTCCCTCGCCATTACTCACAGCTATAACCCCTTTAACTCCCTCTCTTCCCTGACCTTCTCTCCCCCTTCACATCTCTCACAGTCAGGACCTCTTCTAGGCTTCCTCTTCCATTACCCCTCACTTCCTCTCCTTCCCACACATCACCCACAGCCGATAAGCCTCCCTCTCTCACTTCTCAATTTCCTCACATCAAATCACAGATAAAACCTCTTCTCAAATTCCGGTCCATTTTCTCACTCATCACTCAGCATACAAGTCATAAACTCTCCACTTGATCCACCTCTCTCCGTCCCCATTTAAACACGAGTCTCCTTCCATCTCCCACTGCTCCCATATTTCCTATCACCCATTCCTATGTGCCATTCCTCGGCTACACTTCCATCTCCCAGCACACAACCATCACTGTCTAACCATTACAGATGTGAAGAATTTAAAAAAAAAGTAATTGGGTGAAAGTTTTGTCTCCCATCTTGAAAACCTGACTCGGCCTTCTTTCTCTTTCCACTTCTGGAACTAAAATAGTTTTCTTCTGTTACGGCCACTTTGGGCCAGTAACTGGGTTCTTGCTGTTATAACCTCTTCTACATCCAACTCCAAGTGGGTGGTAAGCTTTCAAGAACTGGCTGTGTCAAGTAGCAGTGCAATGAATAAAAAGGGAGGGATTAGCAATACACAATCACCTTCACCAATATATTAACACCTTCACCACTATATATATATTAAATTAAAGTATTACTACACCTATGTAGTAGGTACTAGGTAATAGTGTCTCTTTCACGCAGGACACAATACAATGGCTGTGTTAATCAATCCCGGTGAATCCACTTACCAGGTACACGTCGTCCACTCTTAATGGCAAACTCCGGCGAGTTCACCTTCCTCAATATAGGCCAGTCCACACACACACTATCACCACGATGTGTCAATACCTCACCTCCACTCTCCAGATACACACTGTCAGAGGGTTTCAGCCACACACCGACAGGGATCTCAAACAATTACATGCAGGAGTAGCTAACACCTTGGCAGAAGTCTCTAGTCGCTCACTAGCAGCACTTCAGTCCAGATGCACCACTCTTGTCTTGTAACTCTTACTGGCCAATTCCGGGTACGTCGGTCCATACAACACTGCATACATCAGCAGCTAACACACTGCTCTAACCGACGGCGGCCACTCAGTCTTCTCACAGGACCAAGTCAAGAGTTCTTGGACTGCCCAAGGTGAACTGCCCTCCAGTGCAATCACCTCCTTACATCACCTCTGTGAACATAAAACGTCATTAATTAGACGGACAATACACTGGGTGACCTTGGGATAACACCCATTACACCTGGATATTGAAATTGTAACTTGTAGCCACAACCTAGATGGCGTTGATCTTAATACACCACCCACCAGAGGTCATCCTCATCAACCTCACATTCTAACTGAGGCAGGAAACTGGAACCATTCACTGATACTTTGCCACCACCAACAGATGGTGTGTGTTGTCTACATAGCACCCAATACCAGGGAGTTGGAGTGCAGACCCATACATGGCGCTGAATTCGCCACTCGACACCCTGACGATGGTGTCGATACCATAACAGTTGCGTAAGTACTTGCGTAACTACTTCGTGAACCTGGCCGTCGGTAAATAGTGTAGATGGCTACAGTGATGAAGATACTGAGACACATGGACGGGTCAGTACAGCAACGGCCTTGCTTATTGAAAGTCTACACTCGATCCCCGATGGTCCAAGTGGTTGGGAACCATTCATTTCCAGTCATGTTGTAGATCCTTGTCCTCATGTCCTCTTCAAGTGCTATGTAGTCATCCTGGCTTAGCGCTTTCCCCCCATCTTTGCCTTACTTTACCTCAGTTATGATATATTATGTGGCAGATGTTGCCATCACCCGAGCAACGCCGGGTACCCTCTCCAGTTTACACTGGCAGAAAGAACCTCTAGGAAATTCCTAGAGGTAAGAGCAAGGCGAAAGGTAACGATGGGATGGGTGCAATAAAGGGGTGTAAGAAGGGGGTTAATAATGGGTATAAGAATAGGAACGTAAGAATAAGAGAAAGAAAAAGAGAAAAAGGATGGGTAGACTTATGTTAGGACATGTTTGTTAGCAAAGTTAGAGCAATGGTGTATGTACTGTGAAGGGTAAGAGTCAACAGCCAGGACTAAGGCGCATGTGTCGTGGCAACAGTAAGGATTATACTTGTCATGTATAGTGCACACAGTTACTGTAATGCTGGTTGAGCATGTAGTTATGATGGTTACAGTGTTGTAGGCATATGTGGTGAAGATGGTTCCCAAGACTGGTCGTGTAGAGGAGTCGTCCGTCGTGCGGCCCCTTCTCTATAGTCGTCTATAGTCCGTCGTGCGGCCCCTTCTCTATAGTCGTCTATAGTCCGTCGTGCGGCCCCTTCTCTATAGTCGTCTATAGTCCGTCGTGCGGCCCCTTCTCTATAGTCGTCTATAGTCCGTCGTGCGGCCCCTTCTCTATAGTCGTCTATAGTCCGTCGTACGGCCCCTTCTCTATAGTCGTCTATAGTCCGTCGTACGGCCCCTTCTCTATAGTCGTCTATACAGCAGAAATGATATATATCTTTTTTTCCCCCGTCCTCACTTCTGGAAGTGACGCAGCTGCCTTCCCCTCTCCCATTAGGAGACTGACGCAGTCTCTGTCCCCTTTTGGAACTAATATGACTTCCTTTCTAACTCCCATTCTGGAAATGACGTAGTCTCCATCCCCTCTCCTATTCTGGAACGGATGGAATAATTTTTGTTCAGTCTTCTCGTTCTGGAACTGAAGTAGCTTTTTTTTTCATCTCTCCTTTTGAAACTGACAATGTCTCTATTCCATTTCACATTCTGGAACTGATGTATTTTCTTTCCCATCTTCGTTTCTCGAACTGATACACAATCTTTTCCCTTACCTTTCCCAACCACTTGGGCTGGACGGTAGAGCGACGGTCTTGCTGCATGCAGGTCGGCGTTCAATCCCCGACCGTCCAAGTGGTTGGACACCATTCCTTCCCCCCGTCCCATCCCAAATCCTTATCCTGACCCCTTCCCAATGCTATATAATCGTCATGGCTTAATGGCGCTTTACCTTGATAATTCCCTCCCTTACCATTCTTGAGCTAATGGTCGATGATGATATAATGTTAAACCTTCGAGGATATAATACCCAAGATGTGTTTCAGAATACTTTACTGGGATCTCTCTGCTTAGTAATTTTAGATTGGGATCTCGATAAAACGAGTCCTGTGAGCTAGTCAACCACAGTACATTTGGTAGGACTGGACGTTAGGGTGTATTCTGCACGCTATTTTAACATATTTCTAGAAAGTTGTCCTGAGCCTCTTTGATGGTGCGGGTAGAACTAGACTGTCAGCATAACAGGAAATCATTGGCCTTAGTACCCATGCAACAGCCGGCTCTTCTGGTTTTTAAATCTTTTTAACAATGGATCAAGATTGATAACAATCAAAATTGGACTAATAACAGCAATTTGTTTGGCCCCATTTTAAGGGAGAAATTTTCAGAGAGTACATTACTCCAGTCACAGCTAATTTGCATACCTGATAATAAATATATAAATATCTAACGATAACACGACATACTTTTCTGCCAAGGACCGTCAGTGAATATGTTATTTTCATTGCCAGTGTGTCCTCAGGCGTATAGACCACTTGTTTCAAACTGTCGATCATTTGGCTAAACGTGTATTGTAGGACAATTGTTTCAATCGTTGACCAGATCACACACGAAAGTGTAGGGACGACAACGTTTCGGTCCGTCCTGGACCATTCTCAAGTCGATTATAGATGGTTGCAATGATGAAAATCATCGACTTGACAATGGTCCAGGACGGACCGAAACGTCGTTATCCCTTCACTTTCTAGTGTGTGGTCTGGTCAACATACTTCAGCCACGTTATTGTAACTCATCCTGTGTTTCAATCGTTAATCGGAAAATACACTCACAAAAACGTATCTCATCATAGGACACAACATGGGTGTACTTAGTTTACCTCTTGTTTAATTTACTCTCCATCTCTTACAGTATATTTTATGCCGACGATGGCGACCTTAAGAACATAAGAATACAGGTAACTGCAGAAGGCCTATAGGCCCATACGAGGCAGCCCCTATTTATAACCACCCAATCCCACAATTTGGGACATTCAATATCTGACTTTAGCAAAGCCTTTAATGCTCTACCTCACGAGAGAGATTAAGCTCCGCCCTGTCCAAAATCCTTATCTTTTCCAAGAGGTATATAGACGTAATGGCTTAGTGCTTTCTCCTCATAATTACCTTATCATGCCAGAGGTAACCAAAGGTGAGCCAAGATCACCTCTGGTTACATGCATGCAAGATAATGGGATATCCATAATAAACTTCTATATTAGCAAGTATATAAATTGTAATTTACATATTGTTTATGGATTAGACGGAAGAGAGAATGAAAATTCTGGGACGTACTGAAAATGATCAGTGAATGTTAGTCAGTTGTGTCAGAATCAGTTGTGTACACCGAGTCAGTTGTGTACACCGAGTCAGTTGTGTACATCGACTAGAAAGGCTTACAGCGTTCAGGACTGCAGTGCGCCAAGAACCTTCCTTCATCCCTGCCAGTTCCCGAATATGTAATGACCTGAACTGTCAACATGAAAGTGACTACTTCCGTTTAAACAATCGACTATTTAATTATATTGCTTCAATAAATATTAAGAAGCTCACAATAGAGCTATTTTGAGGTAATATATACATCACATTACATTTGATGCTGTTAGTTTATCAACACGTCTTTGGTGCGTCAATACACTGGCTACACTGCGTCGTTGGTGCGTCAATACACTGGCTACACTGCCTCGTTGGTGCGTCAATACACTGGCTACACTGCGTCGTTGGTGCGTCAATACACTGGCTACACTGCCTCGTTGGTGCGTCAATACACTGGCTACACTGCGTCGTTGGTGCGTCAATACACTGGCTACACTGCCTCGTTGGTGCGTCAATACACTGGCTACACTGCCTCGTTGGTGCGTCAATACACTGGCTACACTGCCTCGTTGGTGCGTCAATACATTGACTACACTGCCTCGTTGGTGCGTCAATACACTGGCTACACTGCGTCGTTGGTGCGTCAATACATTGACTACACTGCCTCGTTGGTGCGTCAATACATTGACTACACTGCCTCGTTGGTGCGTCAATACATTGACTACACTGCCTCGTTGGTGCGTCAATACATTGACTACACTGCCTCGTTGGTGCGTCAATACACTGTCTATGTTCTAGGAGGAGTTAGTGCTCCATATAGACCAACCTGGTCGATACAGTATTGCTGGATAACATTTTTACCATAACAGCTGTGTTATTTTTGTTTCAAAACTTGGCTATATAATGTTTGAGAATTGATGATAGAAATAGATGTAAGAGCAAAGGTTTGATCTCCCATTTCATATTCCGTCTCTCTAATACTGACGGTGATCAATTGTTTTGACGTGGTCAGAGTAAATGTCTTTGTAAAATGGGTTTATGTCATATTCTAGTCATAATAAAACTGAATTATTCTGAATATATTTATTTTCATCGTTGAATTAATGTTCATTCATGTTTCATGGAAACATTAAATGTGAAATTGAAATATGAAATGAATGACTTGCTTGTTGGTCAGAAAAATTATGCTTTTATTAAGTCCTAAATGACTTGATCAGGAGTCTGGCTAACCCTGACTAGCCTATATATAACGTATAGGCTACAAGTACCTACGGGCTCACCATAGCCCGTGCTACTTGGAACTTTGTTCCGGGTAGCGAATCTTTAACAACGTATAGGCTACATTAATGCATCTTTAACAACGTATAGGCTACATTAATGCATGCACGTACTGGTACGACTAGCTTCAAGCGTCTAGCCTTCTGCATCAGACATGCATTCATATATATCAACTAGAATGTCTGCTTTTCACACATGAAGCATGTGGGGTGTGGGAGCCCAATCAGGGGTCAGCCCAAGTGAAATGCTTAATGAAATATTGATATTTAAAGACACCCCCCCCCCTGGGAATTTCATTAAGTCAAATCTGAAATATTGATTGTGTTTCCTATGGGTTGTTAAACGGTTTCTGTACTTGGTAATAATAAAGTTTCAGAAAGGGAGGAGATGGGGGAATTGGGAAAGGGAAAGGGAAAGTGGGAGAAAGAGGGGTAAAAGATGCGGGGAGTAAAGAGAGGGAAGGGGAAGAGGGTGGAAAAATGGGGGACAGAAACCCCGTGTAATATAATTATAAAAAGCTGAACAACAGTTTGAAACTCTCGGGAAAACTAAACCACGATTTAAGATTTGATGAAAATCCTTGAGGGTCATTGTAGGAACAGATATTTCTTAAAGGGACAACGTGGCCAACCCCAATCAGCCCACGTTAGGCACCTACCCCTCAACAATCACCCTGCAAAATAGGGCAAAATTGCAAAACCAGGAGAAAGCACTAAGCCATTACGATTATATACCCTTGGGAAAGGATAAGTATTTCGCATATGACGGAGGAAACGAATGGCGCCCAACCACTTGGACGGTCGGGAATTGAACGCCGTCCTGAATGAATGATACCGTCCATACTAAGTATCTAGGCGTAAAATTTGGCAAGACTAGACCAAAATATCGGCCCTCGAACCACGGATTTTGAGAGGATTTCGGGGGCTTAGTGTCCCCGCGGCCCGGTCCTCGACCAGGCCTCCACCCCCAGGAAGCAGCCCGTGACAGCTGACTAACTCCCAGGTACCTATTTACTGCTAGGTAACAAGGGCATGAGGGTGAAAGAAACTCTGGCAATTGTTTCTCGCCGGCGCCCGGGATCGAACCCGGGACCACATGATCACGTGTCCAGTGTTCTGTCCGCTCAGCCACCGGCTCCCGGATAGATAAAGATACAAACTTTGCCACTTATAGTTACTGTTCTTCATTTTTAAGTCGATAACATTTCAAGTAGAACCATTGAAAATTGAAATTGAAATAAGTTTATTGAGATAAAATACACACAAAGGGATGAGGTAGCTCAAGCTATTCTCACCCCGTTCAGTACAATGTGTTAGTACATACATAGACACACATCACAAACAATAAATTGTTTGTATCAATTTTAGTTGTGTCCATTATAAAAACAATGTAAACATTGCACACATTTCCAGCGCCAAACAGTGTGTTTGTATAAATGTTATTTTATGATATTTTTTAATCTGTACCAAAATGTTACATGTTCATGCAAAATTGTTTTAATGCACAATTAAACCGCCGCTTATTTCATTAATTGGAAATTTATATTAATGTTTATATATAATCTCTTTTATCTCTTTGTTGGCCAGAATGGAATAATGGAATTGGAATTAATAATCCTGTAGTGAGGTAGGGTTTGTGTGTGAGGGTGTGTAGGGTGAGTGTGTGTGTGAGGGTGTGTAGGGTGTGTGTGTGAGGGTGTGTAGGGTGAGTGTATGTGTGAGGGTGTGTAGGGTGTGTGTGTGAGGGTGAGTGTATGTGTGAGGGTGAGTGGTGTGTGTGAGGGTGTGTAGGTGTGTAGTGTGTGTGTGAGGGTGTGTAGGGTATGTGTGAGGGTGTGTAGGGTGAGTGTGTGTGTGAGGGTGTGTAGGGTGAGTGTATGTGTGAGGGTGTGTAGGGTGAGTGTGTGTGTGAGGGTGTGTAGGGTGAGTGTGTGAGGGTGTGTAGGGTGAGTGTGTGTGTGAGGGTGTGTAGGGTGAGTGTATGTGTGAGGGTGTGTAGGGTGAGTGTGTGTGTGAGGGTGTGTAGGGTGAGTGTGTGTGTGAGGGTGTGTAGGGTGAGGGTGTGTAGGGTGAGTGTGTGTGTGAGGGTGTGTAGGGTGAGTGTATGTGTGAGGGTGTGTAGGGTGAGGGTGTGTAGGGTGAGTGTGTGTGTGAGGGTGTGTAGGGTGAGTGTATGTGTGAGGGTGTGTAGGGTGAGGTGTGAGGGTGTGTAGGGTGAGTGTGTGTGTGAGGGTGTGTAGGGTAAGGTGTGTGTGAGGGTGTGTAGGGTGAGTGTGTGTGAGGGTGTGTAGGGTGAGTGTATGTGTGAGGGTGTGTAGGGTGAGTGTGTGTGTGAGGGTGTGTAGGGTGAGTGTGTGTGTGAGGGTGTGTAGGGTGAGTGTGTGTGTGAGGGTGTGTAGGGTGAGTGTGTGTGTGAGGGTGTGTAGGGTGAGTGTATGTGTGAGGGTGTGTAGGGTGAGTGTGTGTGTGAGTGTGTGTAGGGTGAGTGTGTGTGTGAGGGTGTGTAGGGTGAGTGTGTGTGTGAGGGTGTGTAGGGTGTGTGTGTGAGGGTGTGTAGGGTGAGTGTATGTGTGAGGGTGTGTAGGGTGAGTGTGTGTGTGAGGGTGTGTAGGGTGAGTGTGTGTGTGAGAGTGTGTAGGGTGAGTGTGTGTGTGAGGTGTGTAGGGTGAGTGTGTGTGTGAGGGTGTGTAGGGTGAGTGTGTGTGTGAGGGTGTGTAGGGTGAGTGTATGTGTGAGGGTGTGTAGGGTGAGTGTATGTGTGTGTGTGTGTGTGTGTGTAGGGTGAGTGTATGTGTGTAGGGTGAGTGTATGTGTGTAGGGTGAGTGTGTGTGTGTAGGGTGAGTGTGTGTGTGAGGGTGTGTAGGGTGAGTGTTTGTGTGTGTGTGTGTAGGGTGAGTGTATGTGTGAGGGTGTGTAGGGTGAGTGTATGTGTGAGGGTGTGTAGGGTGAGTGTATGTGTGAGGGTGTGTAGGGTGAGTGTATGTGTGAGGGTGTGTAGGGTGAGTGTATGTGTGTGTGTGTGTGTGAGGGTGTGTAGGACGAGTGTTTGTGTGAGGGTGTGTAGGGTGAGTGTATGTGTGTGTGTGTGTGTGTGAGGGTGTGTAGGGTGAGTGTATGTGTGTGTGTGAGGGTGTGTAGGGTGAGTGTATGTGTGTGTGAGGGTGTGTAGGGTGATTGTTTGTGTGTGTGTGTGTGTGTTACCTAATTGTGCTTGAGGGGGTTGAGTCTGGCTGTTCGGTGTGTGTGTCTCAGGGTGTCAATCAACTGTGTACAGTGTGTGTGTGAGTGTGATTGGGCTGTATCATATCTACATTTGAAACTGTGTATGGAGTCAGCCTCCACCACATCACTTCCTAATGCATTCCATTTACTAACTACTCTGACACTGAAAAAGTTCTTTCTAACGTCTCTGTGGGTCATTTGGGTACTCAGTTCCCACACACCCATGGTGTGTGGTGTGTGTGTGTGTGTGTGTTTGTGTGTGTGAGGGTGTGTAGGGTGAGTGTTTGTGTGTCTGTATGAGCATGTGCAGGGTGTGTAAGTACTCACCTAGTTGTACTTGCCTAGCGGGGATTGAGCTCTGACACTTTGGGCCCGCCTCTCAACTGTCAATCAATCAACTGATTTCCCCCCCCCCCCCCACATACACTCACACTCAGAAAGCAGCCCGTAGCAGCTGTCTAACTCCCAGGTACCTATTTACTGTTAGGTGAACAGAAGCATCATGGTGAAAGAAACTCTGCCCATTTGTTTCAGCTTCCGCCGGGATCGAACCCGGGCCCTTAGGACTACGAATCCCGAACGCTGTCCACTCAGCCGTCAGGCCCCCTGTGTGGAACATTTCTAGAATAGTGCTTCGCTGTCTGCCTCTGTTCGAATCGCAGAGCTGTAAAAGCTTCTTCCACATCTAATATAAATAACTGCCAACAGAACCTAACCTTCGCCCAAATGTGCACAATAAAGATTTGAGAAAATTCCTATTTTGAATGAGGACTATATTACCATAGAAGAATGCGTCTTTGGGGTCAGCCGCTGGATGGAATGGACATGGGGGTCAGCCGCCTGAGGACGGGGTGAAATACCGTAATTGGTCACAGAACATGGACAAATTTTAGAAATGCGCCTTTGGGGGTCGGTGGCAGCTTGGACAAGCATAGCCTAAGGCTGCTGTGTTTACTGTTCTTCACCTGACTTAGGCTTCTGGAGCGGAGTTACCGATAGTTACATTAATCTTAATCATTTCTAAACTGACAAACTTGCAGATTTATGAGAGTACAGCGCTTAGTGGTGTAATGTATTGTTGGCACAAACTGTTGACCAGACCACACTAGAAGTTAAAGGGACGACGACGTTTCGGTCCGTCCTGGACCATTCTCATCGACTTGAGAATGGTCCAGGACGGACCGAAACGTCGTCGTCCCTTTAACTTCTAGTGTGTGGTCTGGTCAACATACTTCAGCCACGTTATTATGACTCATCGCCTGCATATGGGACAAACTGCTTCTTCCTTCAGCAGTCGTTGGCTTCCCTTAGTTATACTGTTCATCAGTTTGTTCACTAAATAGCTACTCTTATAATATCTCTAATATCTTTTTCACAAAGTACTTATTTATGCATATTACAGACACACACACATACCATCTCTTGGGACAATCTGCACTCTTTTTCTCTGCACTCTTGGTGAAGAGTGCAGAGAAAACTGGACTTTATATCAAGGATGTGTAGAGTCTAGAGTACTCGGTCGTCACCTTAGATACACAACCTCTTACGACCTCCACAGCACTCTGTTAATACTGTCCTAAGTCACTATGGACCACGTAAGAAGTATACAACTCTCCTAAGTACACACTTAAATGTTTTATGGGGGCCAATATTCATAAAGCATTTACGGGTCAGCTTACGAAACCTGTATATCTTTTAGCAATCATTTCGGCATTGGTTGCTTTAAATAAAAATAAATTGTGAGCTACGATGCTGTTTTATAATATCATGGCGATTCCAACCTCGTAAACTGTTTAATAAATGATAATTAAGTTGCCTTGATAGCAGTAAGATGCACAGGTTTCGTAAGTGGACACGGCTTAATAAAACCTGGCCCTGGGCCCTGACGTAAACAAAACACTTAAAATAATAATAATAATAATAAAAATAATAATAATAATAACATAAAAGTGGTACAACATACCACTTAGTGATCACAACTTCACAGCTGGTAAAGGTAATCACTTAGAAAAGAGGTAATTGCACTCCATCGATTAATACGCAGGCATAAAAGCCTGGATCCCACTCGTGAAATTGGTCTTGATGAAACTGGAACTGTCTTTGACCTCATTCAGGCGCCGGACAGCTCCATTGACAGCGAGGGCGGCGGTGACGTCACGAATGAATGCAATCTAGCGGAGTGGAGGCGGGTGTGTTCTAGCGTAAAATACTCCAATATAACCTGCACTTCCCTTGTGTCTCGCGCCTTAATTGTTCCCAGCGAGTGAGGCTGACGCGGCGGGACGTCTCTCGCTGTGGGAGACTAATTGAGAAAGATGAAATCAAGATAAAACAAAATACAGAACTGGTGGATTTTGGCGGGTTCATATATGACGTCATGAATGTAAACAAAGCCGCGTGTATCGTACGCCACGGGAAGAACTATCGTATGTGTGCGTGCTGGGTCAAGCGCTAACTTCCGTGCCTCGTACTACCAGTTGCTCGTTGTCAAGTGCAGTGACAACGTGCACTTGACAACGTGCAACTCTTGTTTCCTATCCTAACTCCTTTAGAAACTACGTTTTCTAATACCATTTCAATCTAGTTCATTTTGTTCAGAACGCTTCTGCTAAAAGTTCCTTCTGTCATCGCTGTAACTCAAGTTTCCCCGCATGCCCTCATGTTCCACCCAGCTCTATACTCAACATCTTCAACGTCAACTTAACCGAATGGCTTGATAACTTTTCACGTTGTTATCATGTCTCTCCGGTTCTGTCTTTTTTCAAGTGTGATGAGCTCCAGTTCTCTGAGGTTGTTCTTTGACTTTCAACACTGTCCTGGCAGCTTAATGTCCAGACGCTGACAGCTGTCCGTCCTGACGCTAGACAGCTTAATAATGCCCTAACTATCAACTATGCGTCCTGACGCAGACAGCTGTATAGGTTCCAACACTGATAACGTTACCTCGTAGCGCTGACAACAGCGGGAAATATTTTCATGACGTGAATTAATTCGTTCTCGTCTATGTAATACAAATATGACAATGGCACTCAAATGAAATGGAGTTTTTTCCCCGTCAATATAGAAAGGGAAAAAACTTTAAATATTGGTCTTCCGGAAGTTTGTGTTGTATTCAACTCTAAAGTAATTAACGGCCGGGTCAGTGATCAAATAAACTAATTTGTAAACAATTTGGAATTAATTTAAATATAGGAATTCAGAAAATTTAGAAAATAAATAATTTTGTTGTTTCTGATTTTTTTTTATGAATATGTCCATTCAGGGGTCTCGTTCACACGTTCATAAGCGCGCGCGCGCACACACACACACACACACACACACACACACACACACACACACACACACACACACACACACACACACACACACACACACACACACACACACACACACACACACACACACACACACACACACAAGAGAGGGCTGGGCGGACTGCATTTTCTTGGATTGTCGGAAAGCCTTTGACACAGTACCGCATAAGAGGCTGGTACATAAGCTGGAGAGACAGGCAGGTGTAGCTGGTAAGGTGCTCCAGTGGATAAGGGAGTATCTAAGCAATAGGAAGCAGAGAGTTACGGTGAGGGGTGAGACCTCCGATTGGCGTGAAGTCACCAGTGGAGTCCCACAGGGCTCTGTACTCGGTCCTATCTTGTTTCTGATATATGTAAATGATCTCCCGGAGGGTATCGATTCATTTCTCTCAATGTTTGCGGACGATGCTAAAATTATGAGAAGGATTAAAACAGAAGAGGACTGTTTGAGGCTTCAAGAAGACCTAGACAAGCTGAAGGAATGGTCGAACAAATGGTTGTTAGAGTTTAACCCAACCAAATGTAATGTAATGAAGATAGGTGTAGGGAGAAGAGGCCAGATTCAAGGTATCATCTGGGAGAGGAAATTCCTGCAGCACATATCAAGCGGATAACATCAGCGGCATATGCCAGGCTGGCCAACATACGAACGGCATTCAGAAACTTGTGTAAAGAATCATTCAGAACTTTGTATACCACATATGTCAGGCCAATCCTGGAGTATGCAGCCCCAGCATGGAGTCCATATCTAGTCAAGGATAAGACTAAACTGGAAAAGGTTCAAAGGTTTGCCACCAGACTAGTACCCGAGCTGAGAGGTATGAGCTACGAGGAGAGATTACGGGAATTAAACCTCACTTCGCTGGAAGACAGAAGAGTTAGGGGGGACATGATCACCACATTCAAGATTCTGAAGGGAATTGATAGGGTAGATAAAGACAGTCTATTTAACACAAGGGGAACACGCACAAGGGGACACAGGTGGAAACTGAGTGCCCAAATGAGCCACAGAGATATTAGAAAGAACTTTTTTAGTGTCAGAGTAGTTGACAAATGGAATGCATTAGGGGGTGATGTGGTGGAGGCTGACTCCATACACAGTTTCAAGTGTAGATATGATAGAGCCCGATAGGCTCAGGAATCTGTACACCTGTTGATTGACGGTTGAGAGGCGGGACCAAAGAGCCAGAGTTCAACCCCCGCAAACACAACTAGGTGAGTACACA
>NC_059637.1:5576830-5586830 GCF_020424385.1 Procambarus clarkii
CATTGTCACTGGACATAGTCACTGGACATTGTCACTGGACATTGTCACTGGACATTGTCACTGGACATTGTCACTGGACATTGTCACATGACATAGTCACTGGACATTGTCACTGGACATTGTCACTGGACATTGTCACTGGACATAGTCACTGGACATTGTCACTGGACATTGTCACTGGACATTGTCACTGGACATTGTCACTGGACATTGTCACTGGACATAGTCACTGGACATTGTCACTGGACATAGTCACTGGACATTGTCACTGGACATTGTCACTGGACATTGTCACTGGACATTGTCACTGGACATAGTCACTGGACATTGTCACTGGACATTGTCACTGGACATTGTCACTGGACATAGTGACCGGAGCGCGTTCACAGGGGGATGACAAGGCTAACCCCAGGAATTATGACTTTAATGGCGACAGGGATCACAAGAGCATAATTTACAGTCTCTGGAGTATACCGAGACACAGTATACTCGTGGATGTAAGGGTATACCATGATATATCATCATAAATGCGACTTAAAACAAAATATATATATAATAGCTAGGTTTACAATTATATAAGTCCTGGGTAAATACTGGTGTTGAAATTGTGATGCTGATTCATGGAACAAATAACTCGGAACGTTTGATTGTTGGATTGTTTCAAGCGACAGAGGAACATAAGAGTTAATGAAAGTGCTGAATGCTTATAAGCATGAAACAATCAAATTACCCCCGCGTCTCTTATGTCACCGGTAGTTTGTCTCACAGATCACACACCTTATTTCCCAACCAGTATTTACCCTTTTCTTTTCTCAATCTAATTATAGCCATTGTTTCGTATTCTGTTTTGTGCTGATATGTTTACCACCTTGATGATATTCCCTTTGTTTACTCTTTTTAATTATTTATATTTAATTAATTAATTAATTAATTAATTTTATATTCAATTAATCATGTCAGACAAATGGACAAAATGTTTCTTTCACCCTGATGCCCCTGTTACTTAGCAGTAAATAGGTACCTGGGAGTTAGACTGCTGCTCTTGGTTGCTTCCCGGGGGGGGGGGGGGGGGGTAACAAAAAGGAGGCCTGGTCGAGGACCGGGCCGCGGGGACGCTAAGCCCTGAAATCATCTCAAGATAACCTCTTTTTTTATATGGATGGTTATATAACTTGTCATCCTTCTGTGAACGTGTTCAGCTGAAGTTATGACTTCTATAGTATGGCGACCACAACTGGACTGAATAATGTAAGTGGTGACCTAACAAGATGAAGATAAGGTTCAGGAATAACTTTAGTTCTTTAAGAGAACAAATCCACAAGGGCCGTGACGAAGGTTCAAACCTACGTCCGAGAGCATCCCAGACGCTGCCTTAATCGATTGCGCTACGACTATTCGTCACGGCCCTTGTGGATTTGTTCATTTGATGCATCACGCTATTGTGATTTCTGTGTGTAATTTAGTACTTTAATTGCTATGGCCTCTAGAAATAAATCTCAGCCTCCTATTTGCCTTATTCCGAACAGTTATCCATTCATTTTTGGCTTCAGATCCTCACTAATCCTAAATCCCAGACCTTTTTTATAGATTTTTACTTCTCAACTTCAACACTATTCAACTGATATCTGATTCCATCTGATACCTAGCTCTATAATTTACATTTTCAGCATTAGACTGCCTCTGTCAATCTTTTGCCTTTTCAAAAGCATATTTAGATTGTCTTGAAGTGATCTCACTTGATCACTTGAAAGTTTCAAGCGTAGACACATGTGAGTGAGTTTGGTTGGGTATAAGTATATACCTGACATGCCTGACATGGACCAATAGGCCATCTGTAGTGTCCTGTATTAGGAGGCACTACAGGAGTCCTTCATCAGCGAGTCTGTTGGACAATTCTGCATTCCATAAGACAGTCGTCAATCTTCAGGTGGATCTCTCCTGTATGTGACTGGCCAACCCACCCACAGTAGTGTGTGTGTGTGTACTCACCTAATTGTGCTTGCGGGGGTTGAGCTCTGGCTCTTTGGTCCCGCCTCTCAACCGTCAATCAACTGGTGTACAGATTCCTGAGCCTATTGGGCTCTATCATATTCTACATTTGAAACTGTGTATGGAGTCAGCCTCCACCACATCACTTCCTAATGCATTCCATTTGCTAACTACTCTGACACTGAAAAAGTTCTTTCTAACGTCTCTGTGGCTCATTTGGGTACTCAGCTTCCACGCAGATCCCAGCAATCCACGCAATCCCAGACGGATTGTGTGTGTGTGTGTGTGTGTGTGTGTGTGTGTGTGTGTGTGTGTGTGTGTGTGTGTGTGTGTGTGTGTGTGTGTGTGTGTGTGAGTGCGTGAACACACTCTGGACACACTCACACGGGGACACACACGTGCATGAACACATACACATTTGAGCAAAGAGACACACAGGCGTATGCAGTGGTGCTCACGAAAGCATTCTGCTCTACAGTAATGAATATTCAAATTAAATTTCGATTCAATAAAGACAACAGTTAACAAAAATGTCTCGTGGCATATTGAACGGGAAGAATTGTTATGTTCACTTTCAATACCTTTTCTGGTATTCCGAACCCTGCTACACTTTTATCCACACCCAGACGGATTACTCTCAGGTTATCCACACCCAGACGGATTACTCTCAGGTTATCCACACCAGACGGATTACTCTCAGGTTATCCACACCCAGACGGATTACACTCAGGTTATCCCACACCCAGACGGATTACACTCAGGTTATCCACACCCAGACGGATTACACTCAGGTTATCTACACCCAGACGGATTACACTCAGGTTATCCACACCCAGACGGATTACTCTCAGGTTATCCACACCCAGATGGATTACTCTCAGGTTATCCACACCCAGACGGATTACACTCAGGTTATCCCACACCCAGACGGATTACACTCAGGTTATCCACACCCAGACGGATTACACTCAGGTTATCCACACCCAGACGGATTACACTCAGGTTATCCCACACCCAGACGGATTACACTCAGGTTATCCACACCCAGACGGATTAAACTCAGGTTATCCACACCCAGACGGATTACTCTCAGGTTATCCACACCCAGACGGATTACTCTCAGGTTATCCACACCCAGACGGATTACACTCAGGTTATCCCACACCCAGACGGATTACTCTCAGGTTATCCACACCCAGACGGATTACACTCAGGTTATCCACACCCAGACGGATTACACTCAGGTTATCCACACCCAGACGGATTACACTCAGGTTATCCCACACCCAGACGGATTACACTCAGGTTATCCACACCCAGACGGATTACACTCAGGTTATCCCACACCCAGACGGATTACACTCAGGTTATCCACACCAGACGGATTAAAACTCAGGTTATCCACACCCAGACGGATTACTCTCAGGTTATCCACACCCAGACGGATTACTCTCAGGTTATCCACACCCAGACGGATTACTCTCAGGTTATCCACACCCAGACGGATTACTCTCAGGTTATCCACACCCAGACGGATTACTCTCAGGTTATCCACACCCAGACGGATTACTCTCAGGTTATCCACACCCAGACGGATTACTCTCAGGTTATCCACACCCAGACGGATTACTCTGAGGTTATCCACACCCAGACGGATTACTCTGAGGTTATCCACACCCAGACGGATTACTCTCAGGTTATCCACACCCAGACGGATTACTCTCAGGTTATCCACACCCAGACGGATTACTCTCAGGTTATCCACACCCAGACGGATTACTCTCAGGTTATCCACACCCAGACGGATTACTCTCAGGTTATCCCACACCCAGACGGATTACACTCAGGTTATCCCACACCCAGACGGATTACACTCAGGTTCTCCACACCCAGACGGATTACTCTCAGGTTATCCACACCCAGACGGATTACTCTCAGGTTATCCCACACCCAGACGGATTACTCTCAGGTTATCCACACCCAGACGGATTACACTCAGGTTATCCACACCCAGACGGATTACTCTCAGGTTATCCACACCCAGACGGATTACACTCAGGTTATCCACACCCAGACGGATTACACTCAGGTTATCCACACCCAGACGGATTACACTCAGGTTATCCACACCCAGACGGATTACACTCAGGTTATCCACACCCATACGGATTACTCTCAGGTTATCCACACCCAGACGGATTACACTCAGGTTATCCACACCCAGACGGATAACACTCAGGTTATCCACACCCAGACGGATTACACTCAGGTTATCCACACCCAGACGGATTACTCTCAGGTTATCCACACCCAGACGGATTACTCTCAGGTTATCCACACCCAGACGCATTACTCTCAGGTTATCCACACCCAGACGGATTACACTCAGGTATCCACACCCAGACGGATTACACTCAGGTTATCCACACCCAGACGGATTACTCTCAGGTATCCACACCCCAGACGGATTACACTCAGGTTATCCACACCCAGACGGATTACACTCAGGTTATCCACACCCAGACGGATTACACTCAGGTTATCCACAACCAGACGGATTACACTCAGGTTATCCACACCCAGACGGATAACACTCAGTTATCCACACCCAGACGGATTACTCTCAGGTTATCCACACCCAGACGGATTACTCTCAGGTTCTCCACACCCAGACGGATTACTCTCAGGTTCTCCACACCCAGACGGATTACTCTCAGGTTCTCCACACCCAGACGGTCTGGGCATTTTGAGACACGCCAAACTGTCTAATCTTTCACATCAAGGCGTATATGATAAAATCTTACACTTGCCTATTTCTGAAATTTATGTAAAGATTTACATCGAATCTTTCACACTCTCCTGAGTGCTTTGTCAAGATCTGAGTGTGTGATTAGGACGACACTTACATCTCAACGACCGATGACACGTTGTAGTCTCATTAGACTTCAAGTTGTAGTTTCATTAGACTACAAGAAGTTTACGCTAGGCTTCGAGCACCTTAAAAGCGTTTGAAGCACCACCTTTATCTGTGAGACTCACTGATGTCACCAGACATCCACAGACACCCAGTGTGAGACACAGTGACGTCTCTACCCAAGTCTAGCCACAGAGAATGTCCTCTCACCCCGGGCTCTTGTTGACTCATAAACTTCCCTCCTTTCTCATAACCTACTGTGGCTGACCACCCTCATCATGTGGTCGATCTTCTCATCGCTGTTGATCTCTGACCGTTCCTCATCTCTTGACTTTTGTTGATGGTCAGAAAATAAACACCAACATTACACATCACACCAGGACGTCAGGGAGCTTCCACACACAGTGCAAATCAGGATGTGGACGGACCCGGGCTTCGAAGACATAGTGACTGGACATTGTGACTGGATATAGTGACTGGACATAGTCACTGGACATTGTGACTGGATATAGTGACTGGATATAGTGACTGGACATAGTCACTGGACATAGTGACTGGACATTGTTCAGTCCAGGCAACCACTAGGAAAGGCTGGCCACAGACCAGACTGTGGGAGTATAAGAACTCTCGAAATCATCAACAGGTAACACCACTGAAGGGGAAGGGAATTATCAAGGGAAAGCGCCAAGCCATTACGACTGTATAGCACTTGGAAGGGATCAGGATAAGGATTTGGGATGGGACGGAGGAGGGGAAGGGGGAAGAAATGATGCCCAACCACTTATTGGAACTGAGCACCATTACTTCCACTGGAAAGAGATTATGATGATCCCGTATAGTGAAGATACTCACCATTCAGAACAAACGAACTTCCTCTTGGAACGCGTTCTGGAGAGCGCATAAAATTAGGATTGTCAAGTGAAGCTCGCGAGTAGTGAAGATTGAGAATAGAGTAGGTCGTATAGTGCGTACCGTGGATCATATATATAGTGAACATCGTGCAGAATAAAAACGGCGTGCGACCGTGTGTTAAAATGACCCCCACCCACACCAAAATATATATATATATATCAGTGGGTACCCCAGAGGCCAAGAGGTTGGGCTGGCTTCACGCCAGGTGGCGCTTGGTACACTTGCTACTGCATATATGCACAAAAAAAACAAAAAAAAAAATACACCCGCACCTTCAATATTTTATCATATACAACAGTGTAAACATGTAAATCCTTGCAGCCCAGCTCCATCAACATAAACTACAAGAATGTAAAAATACCAATAGCAGTTCCGTCGGCCGGTCGGACCCGATGTAAATTTCGGATATAACGTAATAGCCGGTTGGTGAATCGCTTTCCGATAAGACATGAATGCAAAGAATTCCAATATTACTTGACAGTGAGCAGCACTGTGAGCCCCAACACTTGCAGGCGACCTCCACTTTATGTTCATTTGTAAATATATAAACTCTTTGGTCTGGTGAATATTGTGTAGGATGGTGGTAAAGGTTTGTCCCGGAGGAAGGGAGGGGGGCGGGGAGGGAGGAGAGAGAGAGAGAGAGAGAGAGAGAGAGAGAGAGAGAGAGAGAGAGAGAGAGAGAGAGAGAGAGAGAGAGAGAGAGAGAGAGAGAGAGAGAAATGAATACGAATAAGAGACAGTGTAGCAAACATATATATATATATATATATGTGTGTGTGTGTGTGTGTGTGTGTGTGTGTGTGTGTGGTGTGTGTGTGTGTGTGTGTGTGTGTGTGTGTGTGTGTGTGTGTGTTGTTAAATATGACCGAAAAGGTAAGATTAATAATTCTAACATTAATTTTCTCAACATTTCTTATGTTTCTTTTCACTGTCGATGGTAGTTGAAAAATAAATTCACCAAAATTCATTTATATATCTAGTCTGACGCGACGCCTGAACGCATTTCGTAATAACTTATTACATTTTCAAAGACTTTAGTTTACACACACAACTGTAACCTGTAAACACACAAAAATACATCCATACTTATACTCGCATTTGGGTGAGGTGATGTGGTACAAAAGTTTTGGATGAGGTGATTGACATTCACACAAGACAGAACACGAACCATTGGGTATAAAAACATAAGAATGGAAGTAACTGCAGAAGGCCTATTGGCCCATAGCATCAACACTTCCTCTTGATGCTTCCATATTGGTTCGGGGTCTTGAAGTGGGTCGAATATAGTTGTGCATTAATTGGCTGTTGATTGCTGGTGTTGACTTTTTGATGTGTAGTGCCTCGCTGATGTTGAGCCGCCTGCTATCGCTCTATCTATCGATGATTTCTGTGATGTTTCTTAAGATTTCTCTGGTGATGGTCTGGTTGTGAGAGGAGATTATATGTTCCTTGATGGAGCTCTGTTGTTTATGCATTGTTAATCTCCTGGAAAGAGACGTTGTTGTCTTGCCTATATACTGAGTTCTTTGGGGCTTACAGTCCCCAAGTGGGGATTTGAAGGCATAGACGACGTTAGTTTCCTTCAAGGCGTTATGCTTTGTGTCTGGGGAGTTCTTCATGAGTAGGTTGGCCGTTTTTTTGGTTTTGTAGTAAACAAAAAGATAGTTTCATTTGACCAGAGGAAGCTCCTCTCTCATTTGACCAGAGGAAGCCCCTCTCTCATTTGACCAGAGGAAGCTGACCAGAGGAAGCCCCTCTCTCATTTGACCAGAGGAAGCCCCTCTCTCATTTGACCAGAGGAAGCTACTCTCTCATTTGACCAGAGGAAGCCCCTCTCTCATTTGACCAGAGGAAGCTACTCTCTCATTTGACCAGAGGAAGCCCCTCTCTCATTTGACCAGAGGAAGCCCCTCTCTCATTTGACCAGAGGAAGCTACTCTCTCATTTGACCAGAGGAAGCTCCTCTCTCATTTGACCAGAGGAAGCTCCTCTCTCATTTGACCAGAGGAAGCCCCTCTCTCATTTGACCAGAGGAAGCCCCTCTCTCATTTGACCAGAGGAAGCTACTCTCTCATTTGACCAGAGGAAGCCCCTCTCTCATTTGACCAGAGGAAGCCCCTCTCTCATTTGACCAGAGGAAGCCCCTCTCTCATTTGACCAGAGGAAGCCCCTCTCTCATTTGACCAGAGGAAGCCCCTCTCTCATTTGACCAGAGGAAGCCCCTCTCTCATTTGACCAGAGGAAGCTACTCTCTCATTTGACCAGAGGAAGCTACTCTCTCATTTGACCAGAGGAAGCAGCCCCTCTCTCATTTGACCAGAGGAAGCCCCTCTCTCATTTGACCAGAGGAAGCCCCTCTCTCATTTGACCAGAGGAAGCCCCTCTCTCATTTGACCAGAGGAAGCCCCTCTCTCATTTGACCAGAGGAAGCCCCTCTCTCATTTGACCAGAGGAAGCCCCTCTCTCATTTGACCAGAGGAAGCCCCTCTCTCATTTGACCAGAGGAAGCTACTCTCTCATTTGACCAGAGGAAGCACCTCTCTCATTTGACCAGAGGAAGCTACTCTCTCATTTGACCAGAGGAAGCCCCTCTCTCATTTGACCAGAGGAAGCCCCTCTCTCATTTGACCAGAGGAAGCCCCTCTCTCATTTGACCAGAGGAAGCCCCTCTCTCAATTGACCAGAGGAAGCCCCTCTCTCAATTGACCAGAGGAAGCCCCTCTCTCATTTGACCAGAGGAAGCCCCTCTCTCATTTGACCAGAGGAAGCCCCTCTCTCATTTGACCAGAGGAAGCTACTCTCTCATTTGACCAGAGGAAGCCCCTCTCTCAGTTGACCAGAGGAAGCCCCTCTCTCAATTGACCAGAGGAAGCCCCTCTCTCAATTGACCAGAGGAAGCTACTCTCTCATTTGACCAGAGGAAGCCCCTCTCTCATTTGACCAGAGGAAGCCCCTCTCTCAGTTGGGTTCAGTAAACACAGGTAATGTTTGGCCTTAGCAAGCTCTCTTCCATCTGGCCCCAGAAAACCCGTCTAATTTTGCCTCAGGGAGTCCCGCATCCACTTGATCCCAGGGAATCCCACTCCTATTTGCATCTGGCACCATGGATCAGTGAGATCCACCCGCGGAAATGGTCGTGAATTATGCATTTCCACTTGTCCCTAACACCTAACCCACCACTAGTCCTAACACCTAACCCACCACTAGTCCTAACACCTAACCCACCACTAGTCCTAACACCTAACCCACCACTAGTCCTAACACCTAACCCACCACTAGTCCTAACACCTAACCCACCACTAGTCCTAACACCTAACCCACCACTAGTCCTAACACCTAACCCACCACTAGTCCTTAACACCTAACCCACCACTAGTCCCTAACACCTAACCCACCACTAGTCCTAACACCTAACCCACCACTAGTCCTAACACCTAACCCACCACTAGTCCCTAACACCTAACCCACCACTAGTCCTAACACCTAACCCACCACTAGTCCTAACACCTAACCCACCACTAGTCCTAACACCTAACCCACCACTAGTCCTTAACACCTAACCCACCACTAGTCCTAACACCTAACCCACCACTAGTCCTAACACCTAACCCACCACTAGTCCTAACACCTAACCCACCACTAGTCCCTAACACCTAACCCACCACTAGTCCTAACACCTAACCCACCACTAGTCCTAACACCTAACCCACCACTAGTCCTAACACCTAACCACCACTAGTCCTAACACCTAACCCACCACTAGTCCTAACACCTAACCCACCACTAGTCCCTAACACCTAACCCACCACTAGTCCCTAACACCTAACCCACCACTAGTCCTAACACCTAACCCACCACTAGTCCTAACACCTAACCCACCACTAGTCCTAACACCTAACCCACCACTAGTCCTAACACCTAACCCACCACTAGTCCTAACACCTAACCCACCACTAGTCCTAACACCTAACCCACCACTAGTCCTAACACCTAACCCACCACTAGTCCTAACACCTAACCCACCACTAGTCCTAACACCTAACCTACCACTAGTCCTAACACCTAACCCACCACTAGTCCTAACACCTAACCCACCACTAGTCCTAACACCTAACCCACCACTAGTCCTAACACCTAACCCACCACTAGTCCTAACACCTAACCCACCACTAGTCCTAACACCTA
>NC_059637.1:5589330-5636830 GCF_020424385.1 Procambarus clarkii
GTATATACATCTGTATTGCCAAGACTGAGTTAGTGAGCTGCCACAATACACAGTGAGTTGCTAAGCATTGAAGCTCAGAAGGTGATTGACGATCTTTTACAATGGTAACCAGCGTGCATAATGTTTGTTTCTCCCAGGTAGGCAAGGTTAGAGACCTGTTCTCCTACACACAGTACAATGGGTTATTCAGCACTCTGTTATTATTAGTGTTATTATGTGTTATTCAGTGTTACTCAGGTGAACATACAAAGATGAATTTCAATTGTAATAACTATTTATGTATTTTCGTCTCTTTGTCTGGGGAAAGAGAGTTTCCATAGAAGATAGTGAATTATTGAGCATTCATTCAGAGGTGATAAAAGGGCATTTAAAAGGTCGTTATAATTACGTCCCATATATTACATAATTGTTGTATTATATAGTAAGTCTTGGGTACAAGTCCAGTATGCCATCATGTGTTCCAGTCTTCAGATAATATATACAGAATTCAGCATATCTCAACCCATGGGGTGGGAAGTCAGTAATAGTAAATATTCTACAATATGCAGACGAGGAGTCACAATAACGTGGCTGAAGTATGTTGACCAGACCACACACTAGAAAGTGAAGGGACGACGACGTTTCGGTCCGTCCTGGACCATTCTCAAGTCGATTGATTCTCGACCATTCTCAAGTTCTACAATATAATGTTCATAGGAATGCATGTGTTCTTTTTCACGTAGTTGATACATAATAAATACGGTAATAAGACATGGTCGAGTTCTTGCTCTTAGTTCCATATTTAACTCCATTTCCGAAAACTCCAAGAATTTTAACTCTTTGTTTATAACGTGAAATATTGGACATTATAATCAATCCCAGAGCGGATAAATGCCAGCAAGTCTCATGTTTACTCCATAATCAACACCAAGAAGGAGCCGTTTGGGCTTTAATCTCTCCCAGGGTCTTCTTTTAGGAGACGAAAGGTACCCAGGGTCGTTAATGGGGACACCAAGGTATCAGTAAGTCTTGCAGTTGTCAAGTGCACGACTATCTATATGATAATTGGGTGGTGGAATAGTGCATGGAATGAGGGCACGAGTTTTCTGTGCAGAGATAAGCAGTCCACATTCCTCAGCTCTAGTAGCAAAAGCAGAACTTGCATTCTAGGCTGTGTGGCAGGTTGTAAACACTGTAGGCTGGGTGGCAGGTTGTAAACACTGTAGGCTGGGTGGCAGGCTGTAAACACTGTAGGCTGAGTGGCAGGCTGTAAACACTGTAGGCTGAGTGGCAGGCTGTAAACACTGTAGGCTGGGTGGCAGGTTGTAAACACTGTATGCTGGGTGGCAGGCTGTAAACATTGTAGACTGGGTGGCAGGTTGTAAACACTGTAGGCTGGGTGGCAGGTTGTAAACACTGTAGGCTGGGTGGCAGGCTGTAAACACTGTAGGCTGGGTGGCAGGCTGTAAACACTGTAGGCTGGGTGGCAGGCTGTAAACACTGTAGGCTGATTGGCAGGCTGTAAACACTGTAGGCTGGGTGGCAGGTTGTAAACACTGTAGGCTGGGTGGCAGGCTGTAAACACTGTAGGCTGGGTGGCAGGCTGTAAACACTGTAGGCTGGGTGGCAGGCTGAGTGGCAGGCTGTAAACACTGTAGGCTGGATGGCAGGTTGTAAACACTGTAGGCTGGGTGGCAGGCTGTAAACACTGTAGGCTGGGTGGCAGGCTGTAAACACTGTAGGCTGGGTGGCAGGCTGTAAACACTGTAGGCTGGGTGGCAGGTTGTAAACACTGTAGGCTGGGTGGCAGGCTGTAAACATTGTAGGCTGGGTGGTGGGCTGTAAACACTGTAGGCTGGGTGGCAGGTTGTAAACACTGTAGGCTGGGTGGCAGGTTGTAAACACTGTAGGCTGGGTGGCAGGCTGTAAACACTGTAGGCTGGGTGGCAGGTTGTAAACACTGTAGGCTGGGTGGTAGGCTGTAAACACTGTAGGCTGGGTGGCAGACTGTAAAAACTGTAGGCTGGGTGGCAGGCTGTAAACACTGTAGGCTGGGTGGCAGGCTGTAAACACTGTAGGCTGGGTGGCAGGCTGTAAACACTGTAGGCTGGGTGGCAGGCTGTAAACATTGTAGGCTGGGTGGCAGGCTGTAAACACTGTAGGCTGGGTGGCAGGCTGTAAACATTGTAGGCTGGGTGGCAGGCTGTAAACACTGTAGGCTGGGTGGCAGGTTGTAAACACTGTAGGCTGGGTGGCAGGCTGTAAACACTGTAGGCTGGGTGGCAGGCTGTAAACATTGTAGGGTGGGTGGCAGGCTGTAAACACTGTAGGCTGATGGCAGGCTGTACACACTATAGGCTGGGTGGCAAATTAGTATAACGGATTCACGAGAAATACGAACATGATACAGGTAAGCGAGATACACATATGTATATATATATATATATATATATATATATATATATATATATATATATATATATATATATATATATATATATATATATATATATATATATATGTATATAGAAACAAAACAGTGTGTGAATAAGTGAGCCCCACAAACAAAGCAGGTACCGGAGCGACTCCAACATTACCGGTAAGTTAGACAAACATATGGTACCGGGAGACAGAATAACCATATGTGAAGTCAGAAGCCGCTTTTAACCATCGATAAAAAATGGTGTTTAGAAAGTAGTGACTGAAAGATTGTGTCCGAGGGGCTGAAGATATAAAACAAAATTGTAAGGTGAACACAGAATGGGGAGAGAGAGAGGGCGTAGGTGTGAGTGAGAGATGAGAGAGAGAGGGTTGCGAGAGAAATTGAGGGACAGAAGGATTAGAGAGAGAGAGAGGAAAGTGTGACCCAGAGGTAGGAGAGGGAGGACAGAAACAGGGGAGTGAGAGAAAGAGTGAAATAAAAGACTGTGGTGAGGAAGAGATGGGGATGAGAGGGAAAGCTGAGAAAAAGGGATATGAGAAGGGTGCATGGTAGTGCAGGAGAGAACCGGTTGCTGTCTGAGAAAAGTTATCACCCGAAAGGAAGCAATAATGAAAATAGGTGAACCAATTTCCAGGAATTTTGTGTTAATTTGAGCAAAAACGACCACTGGGATTTCCTTCCCTGCTCCCTTCATCCACACACTGCTATTTGGGAAGCACTAAAAGGTGGATCTAATGGAACAGGAAGCGTCTTTTGGAGTTGTAGCGGAAAGGGGATGGATCCGGCCGGCTTACTGGCATAGCCGGATGAAGGAGAGGATTAAGCGCCCGTGTTTTTCTCCCTGTTGATTGTATTTTTGGCTTTGTTTTTGTTTTGTTTAGAAGAGAATTACGTAAAGGGAAAAAGTTTATTGAAAGTGTTTCAAGTAAGTGAAAGAAAACACAATATATTGGATGTTGTTTTGGTTATTGATGTTGTGGAGATGTATAAGTGTTTATTGATGTTGTGGAGATGTATTAGTGTTTATTGATGTTGTGGAGATGTATAAGTGTTTATTGATGTTGTGGAGATGTATAAGTGTTTATTGATGTTGTGGAGATGTATTAGTGTTTATTGATGTTGTGGAGATGTATAAGTGTTTATTGATGTTGTGGAGATGTATTAGTGTTTATTGATGTTGTGGAGATGTATTAGTGTTTATTGATGTTGTGGAGATGTATAAGTGTTTATTGATGTTGTGGAGTTGTATAAGTGTTTATTGATGTTGTGGAGATGTATAAGTGTTTATTGATGTTGTGGAGATGTATAAGTGTTTATTGATGTTGTGGACATGTATAAGTGTTTATTGATGTTGTGGAGATGTATAAGTGTATATTGATGAACAGTTAAGATGTTTTCTTATGATGACAAGAGTTTACCGGAAAGATTGAGGAAGCTTAGTGGGCTACGCTGTGAGAAGGTGGACTCAATACAGAATTTCCTGATACCAGCAACAAGGAAGTAGGGAACCATTGTAGTTGGCCATCAGTGTGTGAATGGCAGGACCCAGGAGCTAGCACTCGCCCTGCAAACACGTATAGATGCACAGGCACCAGCAAGAATAATTGCCAGGTATATATGAGGAAAATAGGAAAGGTGGAAAGTTAGACTCAGTCAAGCTTCAGTTCTAATTAAGTAGAACATTGGGTAAGGAGTGATGAGAACTGGTAATATAAGGAGGAGGTAGAGTATGAGGAGGAGGTAGAGTATGAGGAGGAGGGGAGAGTATGAGGAGGAGGTAGAGTATGAGGAGGAGGGGAGAGTATGAGGAGGAGGTAGAGTATGAGGAGGAGGGAGAGTATGAGGAGGAGGGAGAGTATGAGGAGGAGGGAGAGTATGAGGAGGAGGGGAGAGTATGAGGAGGAGGGAGAGTATGAGGAGGAGGGAGAGCATAAGGAGGAGGGAGAGTATGAGGAAGAGGAGGAGCGGGAAGAGTATGAGAAGGAGGATCAGGTAGAGTATTTAGAGTAGGAGGTAAACTAGAGGTGCTAGTGAACAGTGTGAGGGTACACTAGGGGAAGGTGCTAGTGAACAGTGTGAGGGTACACTAGGGGGAAGGTGCTAGTGAACAGTGTGAGGGTACACTAGGGGGAAGGTGGTAGTGAACAGTGTGAGGGTACACTAGGGGAAGGTGCTAGTGAACAGTGTGAGGGTACACTAGGGGAAGGTGCTAGTGAACAGTGTGAGGGTACACTAGGGGAAGGTGCTAGTGAACAGTGTGAGGGTACACTAGGGGAAGGTGCTAGTGAACAGTGTGAGGGTACACTAGGGGAAGGTGCTAGTGAACAGTGTGAGGGTACACTAGGGGGAAGGTGCTAGTGAACAGTGTGAGGGTACACTAGGGGGAAGGTGCTAGTGAACAGTGTGAGGGTACACTAGGGGGAAGGTGCTAGTGAACAGTGTGAGGGTACACTAGGGGAAGGTGCTAGTGAACAGTGTGAGGGTACACTAGGGGAAGGTGCTAGTGAACAGTGTGAGGGTACACTAGGGGGAAGGTGCTAGTGAACAGTGTGAGGGTACACTAGGGGGAAGGTGCTAGTGAACAGTGTGAGGGTACACTAGGGGGAAGGTGCTAGTGAACAGTGTGAGGGTACACTAGGGGAAGGTGCTAGTGAACAGTGTGAGGGTACACTAGGGGAAGGTGCTAGTGAACAGTGTGAGGGTACACTAGGGGGAAGGAGCTAGTGAACAGTGTGAGGGTACACTAGGGGGAAGGTGCTAGTGAACAGTGTGAGGGTAAACTAGAGGTGGTAGTGAACAGTGTGAGGGTACACTAGGGGGGAGGTGCTAGTGAACAGTGTGAGGGTACACTAGGGGAAGGTGCTAGTGAACAGTGTGAGGGTACACTAGAGGTGCTAGTGAACAGTGTGAGGGTAAACTAGGGGAAGGTGCTAGTGAACAGTGTGAGGGTAAACTAGAGGTGCTAGTGAACAGTGTGAGGGTACACTAGGGGAAGGTGCTAGTGAACAGTGTGAGGGTACACTAGGGGGAAGGTGCTAGTGAACAGTGTGAGGGTACAATAGAGGTGCTAGTGAACAGTGTGAGGGTACACTAGGGGAAGGTGCTAGTGAACAGTGTGAGGGTACAATAGAGGTGCTAGTGAACAGTGTGAGGGTAAACTAGAGGTGGTAGTGAACAGTGTGAGGGTACACTAGGGGGAGGTGGTAGTGAACAGTGTGAGGGTACACTAGGGGGAGGTGGTAGTGAACAGTGTGAGGGTACACTAGGGGAAGGTGCTAGTGAACAGTGTGAGGGTACACTAGGGGGAAGGTGCTAGTGAACAGTGTGAGGGTACACTAGGGGAAGGTGCTAGTGAACAGTGTGAGGGTACAATAGAGGTGCTAGTGAACAGTGTGAGGGTAAACTAGAGGTGGTAGTGAACAGTGTGAGGGTAAACTAGAGGTGCTAGTGAACAGTGTGAGGGTAAACTAGAGGTGCTAGTGAACAGTGTGAGAACACACTATACATCAGAGAGGCACCAATGTTAAAGAACACATTACAAGTCACTACCATAACACGTATTATCAGCAACAATAAGAGATCATACACCTAAGGTCACTATACACCAATATACAAGACATACACATACCTACACTATACACCAATATACAAGACATACACATACCTACACTATACACCAATATACAAGACATACACATACCTACACTATACACCAATATACAAGACATACACATACCTACACTATACACCAATATACAAGGACATACACATACCTACACTATACCAAATATACAAGACATACACATACCTACACTATACACCAAATATACAAGACATACACATACCTACACTATACACCAATATACAAGACATACACATACCTACACTATACACCAATATACAAGACATACACATACCTACACTATACACCAATATACAAGACATACACATACCTACACTATACACCAATATACAAGACATACACATACTACACTATACACCAATATACAAGACATACACATACCTACACTATACACCAATATACAAGACATACACATACCTACACTATACACCAATATACAAGACATACACATACTACACTATACACCAATATACAAGACATACACATACCTACACTATACACCAATATACAAGACATACACATACCTACACTATACACCAATATACAAGACATACACATACCTACACTATACACCAATATACAAGACATACACATACCTACACTATACACCAATATACAAGACATACACATACCTACACTATACACCAATATACAAGACATACACATACCTACACTATACACCAATATACAAGACATACACATACCTACACTATACACCAATATACAAGACATACACATACCTACACTATACACCAATATACAAGACATACACATACCTACACTATACACCAATATACAAGACATACACATACCTACACTATACACCAATATACAAGACATACACATACCTACACTATACACCAATATACAAGACATACACATACCTACACTATACACCAATATACAAGACATACACATACCTACACTATACACCAATATACAAGACATACACATACCTACACTATACACCAATATACAAGACATACACATACCTACACTATACACCAATATACAAGACATACACATACCTACACTATACACCAATATACAAGACATACACATACCTACACTATACACCAATATACAAGACATACACATACCTACACTATACACCAATATACAAGACATACACATACCTACACTATACACCAATATACAAGACATACACATACCTACACTATACACCAATATACAAGACATACACATACCTACACTATACACCAATATACAAGACATACACATACCTACACTATACACCAATATACAAGACATACACATACCTACACTATACACCAATATACAAGACATACACATACCTACACTATACACCAATATACAAGACATACACATACCTACACTATACACCAATATACAAGACATACACATACCTACACTATACACCAATATACAAGACATACACATACCTACACTATACACCAATATACAAGACATACACATACCTACACTATACACCAATATACAAGACATACACATACCTACACTATACACCAATATACAAGACATACACATACCTACACTATACACCAATATACAAGACATACACATACCTACACTATACACCAATATACAAGACATACACATACCTACACTATACACCAATATACAAGACATACACATACCTACACTATACACCAATATACAAGACATACACATACCTACACTATACACCAATATACAAGACATACACATACCTACACTATACACCAATATACAAGACATACACATACCTACACTATACACCAATATACAAGACATACACATACCTACACTATACACCAATATACAAGACATACACATACCTACACTATACACCAATATACAAGACATACACATACCTACACTATACACCAATATACAAGACATACACATACCTACACTATACACCAATATACAAGACATACACATACCTACACTATACACCAATATACAAGACATACACATACCTACACTATACACCAATATACAAGACATACACATACCTACACTATACACCAATATACAAGACATACACATACCTACACTATACACCAATATACAAGACATACACATACCTACACTATACACCAATATACAAGACATACACATACCTACACTATACACCAATATACAAGACATACACATACCTACACTATACACCAATATACAAGACATACACATACCTACACTATACACCAATATACAAGACATACACATACCTACACTATACACCAATATACAAGACATACACATACCTACACTATACACCAATATACAAGACATACACATACCTACACTATACACCAATATACAAGACATACACATACCTACACTATACACCAATATACAAGACATACACATACCTACACTATACACCAATATACAAGACATACACATACCTACACTATACACCAATATACAAGACATACACATACCTACACTATACACCAATATACAAGACATACACATACCTACACTATACACCAATATACAAGACATACACATACCTACACTATACACCAATATACAAGACATACACATACCTACACTATACACCAATATACAAGACATACACATACCTACACTATACACCAATATACAAGACATACACATACCTACACTATACACCAATATACAAGACATACACATACCTACACTATATACAAGACATACACATATACAACACCAATATACAAGACATACACATACCTACACTATACACCAATATACAAGACATACACATACCTACACTATACACCAATATACAAGACATACACATACCTACACTATACACCAATATACAAGACATACACATACCTACACTATACACCAATATACAAGACATACACATACCTACACTATACACCAATATACAAGACATACACATACCTACACTATACACCAATATACAAGACATACACATACCTACACTATACACCAATATACAAGACATACACATACCTACACTATACACCAATATACAAGACATACACATACCTACACTATACACCAATATACAAGACATACACATACCTACACTATACACCAATATACAAGACATACACATACCTACACTATACACCAATATACAAGACATACACATACCTACACTATACACCAATATACAAGACATACACATACCTAGGCTAAATCAGATAACATACATGAAACTTTTGAAAATATTTAAATCAACCTGGACCAAATAAACAAGAGGCCTGGAGGATACGTGACAGACTAACACATCCCAGAAGCGTTACATATAATTTCTCTGTGAGCATATAGGGAGAAATTCCCACCAAAAGTTATCTAGGCCGAGAAAGATGATTTATATCCGCACAGAACGAAGCTACCAATAAAAAGATGGGCGTGCGGGATCTATAAAGGAATTAGTTAATTGACTGACAGAGGGGAAAGAGGCGCAGGGAGTGAGCTAAGGTACTTACACACACAAAACTGCTAGAATCGAACGCCGGCTCGGATTTTGTGGAGGGTCGACCAGGATGCTGGAAAGCTGTACTTTAAATGGAAATGTTGAGTGTGTTCAGCTTGGGGGAGTGGACAGTTGGGGGAGTGGACAGTTGGGGGAGTGGACAGTTGGGGGAGTGGAGTGGACAGTTTGGGGGAGTGGACAGTTGGGGGAGTGGACAGTTTGGGGGAGTGGACAGTTGGGGAGTGGACAGTTGGGGGAGTGGACAGTTGGGGGAGTGGACAGTTGGGGAGTGGACAGTTGGGGGAGTGAACAGTTGGGGAGTGGACAGTTGGGGGAGTGGACAGTTGGGGGAGTGGACAGTTGGGGGAGTGAACAGTTGGGGGAGTGGACAGTTGGGGGAGGGGACAGTTGGGGGAGTGGAACAGTTGGGGGAGTGAACAGTTGGGGGAGTTGGGGGAGTGGACAGTTGGGGGAGTGGACAGTTGGGGGAGTGGACAGTTGGGGGAGTGGACAGTTGGGGGAGTGGACAGTTGGGGGAGTGGACAGTTGGGGGGGGAGTGGACAGTTGGGGGAGTGGACAGTGGGGGAGTGGACAGTTGGGGAGAGGACAGTTGGGGGAGTGAACAGTTTGGGGAGTGGACAGTTTGGGGAGTGGACCCCCTCCCTCGTAGACCCCCTACCTCGTAGACCCCCTACTCGTAGACCCCCCTCCCTCGTAGACCCCCTACCTCGTAGACCCCCCTACCTCGTAGACCCCCTACCTCGTAGACCCCCTACCTCGTAGACCCCCTACCTCGTAGACCCCCTACCTCGTAGACCCCCCTCCCTCGTAGACCCCCTACCTCGTAGACCCCCCTACCTCGTAGACCCCCTACCTCGTAGACCCCCTACCTCGTAGACCCCCCTCCCTCGTAGACCCCCTACCTCGTAGACCCTCTCCCTCGTAGACCCCCTACCTCGTAGACCACCTCCCTCGTAGACCCCCTCCCTCGTAGACCCCCTACCTTGTAGACCCCGTAGACCCCCCCTCCCTCGTAGACCCCCTACCTCCGTAGACCCCCTCGTAGACCCCCCTACCTCGTAGACCCCCTACCTCGTAGACCCCCTCGTAGACCCCCCTACCTCGTAGACCCCCCTCCCTCGTAGACCCCCCCTCCTCGTAGACCCCCCTAGTTAAACCTCTAAACCCCCTCTAGTGGTGAACGATGGTTCTGTATTAAACCCAGCTTTCCCTCCCGATTTAATTAAATTACCGGTATTAATAATTGAGTAATTAAATTATTGTCGGCTGATGTGGTAAGTGGATGATTGACGATCTTCACTGGAAATGGATTTAATGAATTGTGGAGCTCCGATTGTGTTAATTGTCGGCGATATTGGAACAGGAAGGAAGAGGAGAAGGAAGAGAGAGGATTGGAAGATAGACAATGTGGAAGGGTAGGAGATTATTTAGGCTAAATAGGTAAATAGATCTACAAGAGTCTAAGATCTACAAGAGTCTAAGATCTACAAGAGTCTAAGATCTACAAGAGTCTAAGATCTACAAGAGTCTAAGATCTACAAGAGTTTAAGATCTACAAGAGTCTAAGATCTACAAGAGTCTAAGATCTACAAGAGTCTAAGATCTACAAGAGTATAAGATCTACAAGAGTATAAGATCTACAAGAGTATAAGATCTACAAGAGTATAAGATCTACAAGAGTCTAAGATCTACAAGAGTTTAAGATCTACAAGAGTCTAAGATCTACAAGAGTCTAAGATCTACAAGAGTATAAGATCTACAAGAGTCTAAGATCTACAAGAGTATAAGATCTACAAGAGTATAAGAGTCTAAGATTTACAAGAGTCAAGAGGCTAAAATGTAGAGTCTCTATAAGACTCTATATTTTAGTACAGATATTATGTACTGACTTCCTCAGACTCTGCTGAGCCGTCTTTGGCTGCTCTGTTGAAAAGGTTATTTCCTGCGTTGCTGAAAGGTTCTGAGCTTCGCTGATTATATTAAATGTGTGTTTGTGCACTCTGAACAGTTTATCAGTGTTTGCCCGTGTGGGAAAATACTTTGGTCAAAGGTGGAAGCTCTGGTTAAGATGTGTGGCGTCAACCACTAGGCTCGCTGCACTATTGCTAGTAAGGTTTGCAGACGAGGAGTCACAATAACGTGGCTGAAAATGTTGACCAGATCACACACTAGAAGTTGAAGGGACGACGACGACGTCTCGGTCCTGGACCGTTCTCAAGTCGATTGTGATGAGGTAAGGAGGCGATGGTAATAGGGTTTGATTATGTTGTTGATGTGACTGTCACAGCATCGACCTTTGTGGTTCCTGAGAACTGTCATCTGCATACAACACAATCCATTCCTTACCTTGATGAAAAGAGAGAGAGACACTCTCTCTCTCTCTCTCTCTCTCTCTCTCTCTCTCTCTCTCTCTCTCTCTCTCTCTCTCTCTCTCTCTCTCTCTCTCTCTCTCTCTCTCTCACACGGTGTAAGGGAGGTGGATGCTGGGAGGTAGTGAGGTTGGTCATCTCCGCTACTCATCCCAGTATTATTGTCTGCATCACTCCCCGGAGATGACTTCATCTTTCCCGCACCTCACTCACTCTTTTCCTCATTTTTTCCTTCACACTCCAGACCTTGTCTGGAAGGCTGACACTTTGTCCACTTATATATATATATATATATATATATATATATATATATATATATATATATATAAAGCCATAGCCCGAGCTACTTGAACTTTTTGTTCCAGGTAGCGAATCTATATATATATATATATATATATATATATATATATATATATATATATATATATATATATATATATATATATATATATATATATATATGTATAGATGCATATAGATTCTATATATATATAGATATATATATAGATTATATATAGATTTTGCATAAAATCAGATATGTAACTCTATAACCTTGCATAATAAAGTGTACACCATAAAAAAGGGGGGTGGTAGGAGAAGCGAACACTCTTACGTATTCAGAGTTAAATGGCAAGTTTTTCCCTCAATGCTCTGTGTTCCCTTCTCTGAGGCTGTGGGTCCCTATAATTGCACCAGTGGTGGTACCCCCCTATATATATATATATATATATATATATATATATATATATATATATATATATATATATATGTGTGTGTGTGTGTGTGTGTGTGTGTGTGTGTGTATTTCAGTCACCTGGACACTGGGAAACTCAAACTACTGACTACAAAAACCGTAGCCCTTAAGTCTATCTACTGAGCCACCAACACCCCCTTAAAGGAAGGATGCGTGTGTTTCAATACCCCTTAACGATCGTGTATGTCGTGATCATGCCACCTCTGCCGCTTTGGTTAATATATTGAGGTAACGTTTCCTAGAGTTCTTCATGTATGTATACACGTTAGACCAAATCCACAAGGGCCGTGACGAGGATTCGAACTTGCGTCCGTCGAACTAGTTATACACGTTAGTACTTAATTGCATGTGCATAAATGTGTGAATTTTTATGTGTATGTCTGTATATTTTTGTTGTGTATGTCAGCATTCTGGCAGTATACCATACACCCAGAAAAGTATTGTATGTGAACTATTTACTGAGCAGTGTATTATCCCCCGCACCATAATTGAGAATACTAGATTTATTCCTCCAAGGAGTGCCGGACCAACCGGGCTGTGGTGGGTATGTGGGCCTGCGGGCCGCTCCAAGCAACAGCCTGGTGGACCAAACTCTCACAAGTCAAGCCTGGCCTCGGGCCGGGCTTGGGGAGTAGAAGAACTCCCAGAACCCCATCAACCAGGTATTAACCAGGTATCAACCAGGTATCAACCAGGTATCAACCAGGTATCAACCAGGTATCAACCAGGTATCAACCAGGTATCATAAACACTTACAAACAATAATCCCTAAATTAATCTCATTAAATTAAAAATATAATTAGCACCTAAACTAATTAATTGATATATAATTCACTGGTACTTAAGTTTCTCTTAATTGATGGTGATAACCTGTACCATCGTGTACTGGTGTGTGGGTTGTGAGTGGTTGTGTGGGAGGTTGTGGTCACAGATTGTGGGTATTGGTATCAGGGGTTGTGGGTGTAGAAATTGGTTGTGAATGGGTTATGAGTGTCAGTACAGGAGTTGGAGAATCTGGTTGTGAGGGAGTTAAAGGTATTGGTGTGAGAGTTGGTGAGTATGAGGCGGGCGAGGATATTGGCATGAGGGAAGGTGGGTTTAGGTGTTACAACATGATGGTCTAACACAGGGTTGTGGGTCCACTGGGCCCCCCTCGAGGTGGGGGGGGACCTGTGGGCTCAAGTTGGGGGTGTGTGTGTGGTCGTTTGTGTGGTGGTTGTGGTTGTTGGAGGGAAGTTGTGGAGTTGGGGGTGTAGTGAGTCATGAGTGTTATGAGGGAAGACAGTGAATTACACACAGATTATCACAATAGCGTGATGTATCAAATAAACAAATCCACAAGGGCCGTGACGAGGATTCGAACCTACGTACAAGATCATCCCAGACGCTGCCTGAATCGACTAAGCTACGGCTCGAGCTATTGACATAGCTCGAGTGCATGGGGGAGTTGTGTAAATCCCTGGTTTGTGTCTCGGAGAGGCTGCAGGATCCAAGTAAGTTCAGTAGAACTTCTGGTTTCAACTCTTTTGACCATGTCGTAGCTCAGTCGATTAAGGCAGCGTTTGGGATGATCTCGGACGTAGGTTCGAATCCTCGTCACGGCCCTTGTGGATTTGTTCATAAGACAGTGAATGTGTGTGTGAAGGAGTCGTGTGGTTGGAGGAAGACTTAACTCGTGCCACAACTGTTACCTTCATACTTACAATGAACAGTATTTCTGTGTCTTCCTGTGTTCGAGTCGCACCTCTAAACACTTCACTAACACACTGCACATTGCACACAACGTTCACACTGACGAATACGTCTTTAAAGTCAGTTGCAGGTGGAACTCTCAGCGCATAATTACTCGTTTTATCTTTATATCATAATTTTATGCTCTCTTTAACATATTATTTAACAGTATTTTCACTAGAAATCTAAATATGTTTTTCACCTAATAAATGTAATTTAGCTAATTATATGTATTGAAGAATTGTGTTTATTTCTTTCATATTGCTACCCAACCACTTGGGCTGGACGGTAGAGCTATGGTCTTGTATCATGCAGGTCGGCGTTCAATCCCCGGCCGCCCAAGTGGTTGGGCACCATTCCTTCCCCCCCCTCCCCCGTACCATCCTAAATCCTTACCCCTTCCAAGTGCTATATAGTCGTGCTGGCTTAGCGCTTTCTCCTGATAGTTTCCTTCCTTCCTTCTCTCATATTGCTAGCCTCTGAAAAATAATAATTATATTTTTTTCAGAATTGCTACACATAATATGTATTTACATATAAACACACATGTTCTTATGACTATAAATATCAATATGTTGATACAGAATAACCACATGTGAAAACTAGAGAATGCTCTATTTCTCTATTTTTCATTCTCTATTTTTCACATGTGATTATTCTGCATTCTTGGATCAGTGTTTTTGTGATCATTGTTGCATCAATATGTTGATATATGTACGTCTAGCACTTACTGCAATTTATGTTTCTAGTGGAATATCGAATTAAAAATTAGAGTGCAATGTCATGAGACCTCAAAGATATAATTCTCTTAAAAAATACGAAAGCCTGCAGTTGCGTTTTGTCAACAGTTGTTATAAGCGAGCCACAATGTTTTATTTAGCCAGTTATTTATTCACGTCAGCGGACTGTGTGAGGGAGAGTCTCTGCATTCTTTATGGCCAGCTCTGCATTCTATATTTACCTGCAATAATTATTTTAACTATCAGTTTTCTAAGTATTATTTATTCATATTGTGTTCATTCTTTGTTTACTTTGTGTACTGTTGTCTCTCCCTGTCCTACCGTGGTGTGGTGTTGTAAGGTTGTAATGTTGTTTGGTTGTTGTAAGGTTGTAATGTTGTTTGGTTGTTGCAAGCTGGTAACTGTTTATGGTGACGAGAGAGAGATGTTTGTAGACAGGAGAGGCAGTGGTGGTTGGGTAGTGATGATGGTTGTGCAGTGAAGATGGTTACAGTGATGATGTTAGTGTGTACTGAGTGTGAGGCCTTCGTCACCCTAGCAACGCTGCGTATAGCAAGTACACACTGTATGAGAGAGAGAGAGAGAGAGAGAGAGAGAGAGAGAGAGAGAGAGAGAGAGAGAGAGAGAGAGAGAGAGAGAGAGAGAGAGAGAGAGAGAGAGAGAGAGAGAGAGAGAGAGAGAGAAAGGGTGAGATCGGAGAAGGAGGTGAAAGAGTGAGAGCTGGGTAGGAGGTAGAGTGAGGGAAAAGGTGAGGAAGAGGGAACGAGAGGAATAGGGAGTTTAGTGGGAAGAGTTAAGTGGGGGAGAGACATTTCTGGGAACTCCTCAATTGCTGTTGGGTACGTGCCTAACATGGACGGGTAGAGAATGGCTTGGACGAGTCTTGCTCGAGGACAAGTTGATCACAATGTTAGGTTAAAACGAATGCTTTTTGGGTTTGGCCGCCGCTTGGACGAATGTATGAGGATGGTTTGCCACAATCATGTTCGTCTTGCCCAACCACTATAATCACTCTTAATCACCGATCCAAATTAGTCCAGGAAGGTCGTGAACAATGACACATAAGCTTGTCAAAAAAGTATGTTGACTGACTGACAGCAAAACACCACACTGAAATATATTGATCATTTAAGCATATATCTCCTTCTCATTCGGTGGTTATAATAGGAGCTGCCTCGTATGGGCCAATAGGCCCTCTGCAGCTCTTTTTATTACTATCCCCTCTACTACACCTTACTTTGCTCGTCAGCTCTCTCTTGCCTATTTATTGCCTGTCTCTACTTCCTCATCACAATCGACTTGAGAATGGTCTAGGACGGACCGAAACGTCGTCGTCCCTTCACCTTCTAGTGTGTGGTCTGGTCAACATACTGATAACAGCTTCTCATAAACAATTCATTTTATGTCAAACGGCTGAGAAGCTCAAATATTATTTCAATATTCAATATTATTTCAATAGTCAATATTATTTCAATATTATCTTTCCCTCTTGTGTTGATGTATTCTTCCCATGAAACATGGAGGCCATCCGGCCATATTATTGATCCCCCTCACCAGCGGTGTTGATGAGCCCAGGTGTTGCACTGAGCATCTTGCACGCCGCCTGTGATATTGATAACCGCCGCCTCCGTTGCAATAACGTGATGACCTTCATCAGTGCTGAGGGGAGAGAAGGGAACGTTTCTCATTACCTTCAGTGGGTGAGGATGGGTGAGTGAGGAGGATATAGCTTATAGTGTCTCATCCAGCTACCACACATTGCTCTAATCATTCCTACTTGAGCTATTCTAGTACATAATATCTTTGTCTACTATTCCATGCTCTATATCTTACTGTAGGTACCATTCTTGATCCTCTACCTCACTGTAGCTACCATTCTTGACCCTCTAACTCAATGTAGCTACCATTCTTGACCCTCTACCTCACTGTAGCTACCATTCTTGTCCCTCTACCTCACTGTGGGTACCATTCTTGCCCCTCTATCTCACTGTAGGTACCATTCTTGATCCTCTACCTCACTGTAGCTACCATTCTTGACCCTCTACCTCACTGTAGCTACCATTCTTGCTCCTCTACCTCACTGTAGATACCATTCTTGCCTCTCTACCTCACTCTAGCTACCATTCTTGGCACCATACCTCACTGTAGCTACCATTCTTGACCCTCTACCTCACTGTAGCTACCATTCTTGCCACCATACCTCACTGTAGCTACTATTCTTGCCACCATACCTCACTGTAGCTACCATTCTTGCTCCTCTACCTCACTGTAGATACCATTCTTGTCCCTCTACCTCACTGTAGCTACCATTCTTGCTCATCTACCTCACTGTAGCTACCATTCTTGCCCCTCTATCTCACTGTAGCTACCATTCTTGCCACCATACCTCACTGTAGCTACCATTCTTGCCACCATATCTCACTGTAGCTACCATTCTTGCCACCATACCTCACTGTAGCTACCATTCCTCTCCCCCCCTACCTCACTATAGGGATGAGGAGCGGGTATAAGATGAGGGAGGTGTCGGGAGAGAGTGTGCAGGAGACAGGGCTGTCAGCAGCAGTGTGAGACAGTCACCTTGTGGATAAACAGTCTGGGAGATGATGGGGGGGGGGGTGTCTGGTAGCTGGGTATTATGGGGCCGATGCCTGGCCTCGAGCCAAAAGAGGGTGTTGCCTGGTTGGGGCCATCGAAGACTCGAACGCGGCTCCTAAAAGTCATTAAGTCATTTTAGTGAGCAGACTGTGAGCGCTCACCTAGAAGACACTGGTACCCGCTATTAATTATTGTTGTACACTATACACTCTGTGACGCACCATATGAGTCCTGTGGAACCTCTGCTTGTGTGCTCGGCATCACTGCCAGAAACGTGACCATAGCCACACTAACTAGGAGGTATAGTAAGGTAATTATGTGGAGATAATGCCAAGCAACTCACTAACTAGAACTTACAACTCACTACTTACTACAAGAGCAAAAATACCGCAAACGTATACTCACGAAGAACTCTCCTGACATGAAAGACCTTAAAAAAAAAGAATGTTATATTTGGTTTCAAATAAACAGTCACTGTCAGCCCCAATGATCTCAATATATAGGCAAGACGACAACATTTCTTTAATAGTGGCTGACCATGTACAAACAACAACGCACCAGCAAAGGACACAATTTCGAGCAAAACAATGGAGATAAGGTAAAGTAATTAACATGAGAAAACACTGAGTTATTACGACTATATAGCACTTGGAAGGAACATGAGGATAAGGATTTAGGATAGGACGGAGGGTAGGAATGCTGCCCAACCACTTGGGGGATTGAACACCAACCTGCGAGAAGCGAGACCGTCGTTCTACCGTCCAGTCCAAGTGGTTGGCCAACAAAATTTACAAAGTAAATAAAACTTTGTTAACCATAATATAGAACTTCGCATCAATATACCGAGCGAGATTACAGGAACTACACCACCCAATGTAATGTGTGCCCAGAGAGCACAATGGTGTTGTACTGGACTCGTTCAGGGGTGCAAATATTATCGACTTGAGAATGGTCCAGGACGGACCGAAACGTCGTCGTCCCTTCACCTTCTAGTGTGTGATCTGGTCAACATACTTTAGCCACGTTATTGTGACTCATCGCCTGCAAATATTATTCCTATTTCCAAGAAAGGGAGTAGATTACTTTGAATTATTGTCCAAATTGCTGAACGTCTATGTAGGGAAAATTGCTGGAATCGTTAATCGCAAAGGTCACTTGTTTACATATTGAAAAATAAAGAATTATAAAGTGTTCCCATCTCGGTCTTACTCAGTGGGCGCCTCTCATGTTCAACAAATCAAGTCCTTTTTCCCGCGCATATTAAGCAGTTGCTTGTGGAGATCGCGGTATTATATAGTTCAGCTTCAGTACAGCCTTTCATACAGTTCCTCACGAGAGATCTAATACAAACTTAGTCACGTAATGTATTGGTCGGGACGGAGGGAGGAATTTTTAAGTGCATTTAGCGCGTAGTTAAATAACCACAGCCTAATCCACTTGAAATTTCTCTATAGAGGCATTAGTAATAATAATAAATAAGTTTGAATAATTTGAGTTGACTCCGAGTAGACTCCACACCTCTGTCTTATTCTTTACGATGTAAGAAATTTATACACAGAATTAAACAGGAAAATTAGTACATGTGCAGACGACATAAAAATATGGCGGGGAACAAATGCAGAGAAAATGACTATATAAATATATAAATATATATAAATATATATATATATATATATATATATATATATATATATATATATATATATATATATATATATATATATATATATATTTTTTTTTAATACCTAGAAGGGGTACCACCTCTGGTGCAAGTGTTGGGACCCATAGCCTCGGAGAAGAAAATAAAGAGTACTCAGAGAAGACTTTGTGGATCCTCACTGAACACTTTGATATTTTCTTCTCCTACCACCCCTATTCTTTTGGTATGTGTGTATATTTATCTAACTTTATTTGAAAATGTCATTACACAAAAAAAGTTACAATATTGATTACATGCAGGGTGCAAGGCTGCTTGTCACAAGTTGTACAGCTCTTCCAGCTCCTCATATATATATATATATATATATATATATATATATATATATATATATATATATATATATATATATATATATATATATATATATATATATATATATGACAGTGTCAGACCACGGAGGAAGAATTGAAACAGGAATTTCCTTAAGTACTTTCGTATTTAATAATACATCTTCAGAAAGGTGACCCTTCTGAAGACGTATTAATATACGAAAGTACTTAAGGAAATTCCTGTTTCAATTCTTACTCCGTGGTCTGACACTGTCATATATATCAATATGTCTGTCACAAGTGGTTCAGGAGGTGGTCTACAAGAGTCTCTATAGAGGCAGTTTACATCTATGGCCAGTCACACAGTTACTAGTCTTGCTCCACACCCACCCAACTGGGCGGCAGCTTTACAGTCATGAGCAGGCTGCACCTACAGTCAGCAATCTTGGGATACTTGGCTAAGATTCCTGGCAGTACGAATGATCTACTTGCACATTTCTTAAACATCATTAATAAAATTATCTCGGAATCCAGCTGTTTTTTCGCATTGAATTATATAATGTCGCAAAGTATGTGAATAATTTACATTAGCTAACCTGCTGTCTCGCTTATTCCTATGTTCTTGTGCTTGAAAAAAATCTAATTAATTTAGTTTCTTAGACAGTCTTCGAATATCTATAATTTTTGGCCGGAATATCTGGCACTCTCACACACACTCCTCATATTTTCCCATTGTTCCTATCTTCAAGTCTCGTGTAATTGATTTCCTATTTCCCTATGCTCTCCCGCATATTTTGTTCTGTGTCCCGCTATTCTTTCTCCTCTCTCTCTCTCCCCTCCCAATCAAGCGGCAATATAGACGCCTCTCGTCAATCACCGGAGATCCTAGGCGGGTTGAGGCGGCCGGCCCCTCTACAGCGGCTCCCAGCCCGCCACACCACCCTCACATTTCTAAAGGTGTTAACCATCAACACGTCAAATAATCTAAGCTATTTTGTTAGCCAGAAATGATCGTGATTAAGGACGCCTCCCTCCAGAGGGAGGGACGGTGTACATTTATGGCGTACGGGAGGTATTTTAGAGGAAAGGTGTCTTAGTAATAACCAGAAGAGGCTATTGTTCACTGGCGCGTGAGGTTTGAATAGTGCAGGTGATAAATTGGCGCCATATTGGTGAGGGGGGGGGGGGAGGGGGGTGGTGGTCCGGGAGCATCGTTTTCAGCACGTCGGCTGGAGGCGGGTTGTTTGGGTGCTGATGGTCCATATGGCCTTTATCATCCATGAGAACATCCGCTCTTGTCTTGAAGCCTCTCTCTCTCTCTCTCTCTCTCTCTCTCTCTCTCTCTCTCTCTCTCTCTCTCTCTCTCTCTCTCTCTCTCTCTCTCTCTCTCTCTCAAGTCAAGCCTGGCTGAAATAGCTTTATGGATGTATGGTGTTTATGGATGATAGGACACGTATTGAGCACTTTAAGCACGTATTGAGATGACTTACTTGACGCACATGTTTGTTAGTCAGGTTATAGCTGTCATGTATGCTGCTGGTGGTGTTGCTCCTCATATAGATTAGCAATAGGCCAATATGAGTGTCGGAATTATCATAGCTCTGGGAGTGATGGTAGTCAGGATTAGTGGTTGTGGTGGAGGGAAGTACAACTATATGCAGGCGATGAGTCGCAATAACGTGGCTAAATTATGTTGACCAGACCACACACTAGAAGGTGAAGGGACGACGACGTTTCGGTCCGTCCTGGACCATTCTCAAGTCGATGAGAATGGTCTAGGACGGACCGAAACGTCGTCGTCCCTTCACCTTCTAGTGTGTGGTCTGGTCAACAAAGTACAACTATATATTGTGATGATCTACTGATCCTGTGTGCCTCAGGTTATTAGTTAGTTGTAAAGAAAGCATCTTGAGAGGTTGTGCTAGCTGTTGAGTTGTGGTGGGTGGTTCATCTGGCGGGACCGGTCGTTAAGGTGTTCAAACTGCCTCGTTGCACTTGTTATTGCATTGGCTCAGTTTATTGGTTCCTTCAGGATGTGTGTAATCCCACTTAAGTCAGTTTTACGTGTTTGAGTAATGATTAAAATACAGGGCATGCTGGGTTATGTCTGGCAGCGATGTGTGTCTGGCAGCGGTGTGTGTCTGGCAGCGGTGTGTGTCTGGCAGCGGTGTGTGTCTGGCAGCGGTGTGTGTCTGGCAGCGATGTGTCTGGCAGCGGTGTGTGTCTGGCAGCGGTGTGTGTCTGGCAGCGGTGTGTGTCTGGCAGCGATGTGTGTCTGGCAGCGGTGTGTGTCTGGCAGCGGTATGTGTCTGGCAGCGGTGTGTGTCTGGCAGCAATGTGTCTGGCAGCGGTGTGTGTCTGGCAGCGGTGTGTGTCTGGCAGCGGTGTGTGTCTGGCAGTGGTGTGTGTCTGGCAGCGGTGTGTGTCTGGCAGCAATGTGTCTGGCAGCGGTGTGTTTCTGGCAGCGGTGTGTGTCTGGCAGCGGTGTGTCTGGCAGCAATGTGTCTGGCAGCGGTGTGTGTCTGGCAGCGGTGTGTGTCTGGCAGCGATGTGTCTGGCAGCGGTGTGTGTCTGGCAGCGGTGTGTGTCTGGCAGCGGTGTGTGTCTGGCAGCGATGTGTGTCTGGCAGCGGTGTGTGTCTGGCAGCGGTATGTGTCTGGCAGCGGTGTGTGTCTGGCAGCAATGTGTCTGGCAGCGGTGTGTGTCTGGCAGCGGTGTGTGTCTGGCAGCGGTGTGTGTCTGGCAGCGGTGTGTGTCTGGCCGCGGTGTGTGTCTGGCAGCGGTATGTGTCTGGCAGCGGTGTGTGTCTGGCAGCAATGTGTCTGGCAGCGGTGTGTGTCTGGCAGCGGTGTGTGTCTGGCAGCGGTGTGTGTCTGGCAGTGGTGTGTGTCTGGCAGCGGTGTGTGTCTGGCAGCAATGTGTCTGGCAGCGGTGTGTTTCTGGCAGCGGTGTGTGTCTGGCAGCGGTGTGTCTGGCAGCAATGTGTCTGGCAGCGGTGTGTGTCTGGCAGCAATGTGTCTGGCAGCGGTGTGTTTCTGGCAGCGGTGTGTCTTGCAGCGGTGTGTCTGGCAGCAATGTGTCTGGCAGCGGTGTGTTTCTGGCAGCGGTGTGTCTTGCAGCGGTGTGTCTGGCAGTGGTGTGTGTCTGGCAGCGGTGTGTGTCTGGCAGCGGTGTGTGTCTGGCAGCGGTGTGTGTCTGGCAGCGATGTGTCTGGCAGCGGTGTGTCTGGCAGCGGTGTGTGTCTGGCAGCGATGTGTCTGGCAGCGATGTGTCTGGCAGCGGTGTGTCTGGCAGCGGTGTGTCTGGCAGCGGTGTGTGTCTGGCAGCGGTGTGTGTCTGGCAGCAATGTGTCTGGCAGCGGTGTGTGTCTGGCAGCGGTGTACCTGGGAGTAGTGTCTTACAGAGCTAGACAAGCAACAGTTGTATCTGTGTTAATCCTTGTCTACCAGATTTATAACCTATCACGTTAGATTTAACTCGTGTTTAACAATTGCTTTAAACACGCTTGACTATACTGAATGATAAACTGCCTCATCCTCTCATTTAACATTTTTTTTATGTAAATGTGTCTTCCCCCCCCCCTCCACCCATCCCCCTTCCCCAAACAAATAGTATTTTAGAATTGTTTAATTTCCTGGTTTTTAAAATCATGGGCAGTATGAAGGCCAGACACCGGTAATTAGCAGCATTAGACCCCTCAGGGTAATCCAAGAGGCTGTTTGCAACTCCTCTAAATTGTTCTGGGAACTTTCACGAGAAGATTATTGCTGGCCTGAGCTGTCCTTACAGCTGTTGTTGGTTGTTATGGCTGTTGTGTATTTGGTGGGCTGTTGTTGTATATGTGGTGGGCTGTTGTTGTGTATGTGGTGGGCTGTTGTTGTGTATGTGGTGGGCTGTTGTGTATGTGGTGGGCTGTTGTTGTATATGTGGTGGGCTGTTGTGTATGTGGTGGGCTGTTGTTGTGTATGTGGTGGGCTGTTGTTGTGTATGTGGTGGGCTGTTGTGTATGTGGTGGGTTGTTGTTGTATATGTGGTGGGCTGTTGTGTATGTGGTGGGCTGTTGTTGTGTATGTGGTGGGTTGTTGTTGTGTATGTGGTGGGCTGTTGTGTATGTGGTGGGCTGTTGTTGTGTATGTGGTGGGCTGTTGTTGTGTATGTGGTGGGCTGTTGTTGTGTATGTGGTGGGCTGTTGTTGTGTATGTGGTGGGCTGTTGTTGTATATGTGGTGGGCTGTTGTTGTGTATGTGGTGGGCTGTTGTTGTGTATGTGGTGGGCTGTTGTTGTGTATGTGGTGGGCTGTTGTTGTATATGTGGTGGGCTGTTGTTGTGTATGTGGTGGGCTGTTGTTGTATATGTGGTGGGCTGTTGTTGTGTATGTGGTGGGCTGTTGTTGTGTATGTGGTGGGCTGTTGTTGTGTATGTGGTGGGCTGTTGTTGTGTATGTGGTGGGCTGTTGTTGTATATGTGGTGGGCTGTTGTTGTATATGTGGTGGGCTGTTGTTGTGTATGTGGTGGGCTGTTGTTGTATATGTGGTGGGCTGTTGTTGTGTATGTGGTGGGCTGTTGTGTATGTGGTGGGCTGTTGTTGTGTATGTGGTGGGCTGTTGTTGTGTATGTGGTGGGCTGTTGTGTATGTGGTGGGCTGTTGTGTATGTGGTGGGCTGTTGTTGTATATGTGGTGGGCTGTTGTTGTGTATGTGGTGGGCTGTTGTTGTGTATGTGGTGGGCTGTTGTGTATGTGGTGGGCTGTTGTTGTGTATGTGGTGGGCTGTTGTGTATGTGGTGGGCTGTTGTGTATGTGGTGGGCTGTTGTTGTGTATGTGGTGGGCTGTTGTGTATGTGGTGGGCTGTTGTTGTGTATGTGGTGGGCTGTTGTGTATGTGGTGGGCTGTTGTTGTAAACAGAGCCTCCATTGTTTCAGAAATCAGTCTAATTATTGATTTACATGATTTTCGTAAATTTGATTGTCTTTAGAACAATTGTGAACAATCTTTATAACAAATTGTTCTTTATTCGTGTGACAGGGAAGGGAAATCGGTGAGGCAGGATTCAATGGTTCATTAAACAATCAAATTACCCTCAAGAAAGGAGCAAGCTTACCATCTGTTATTGCAACCATTTGTCAGAACGTTTGTCAGCCTGGGAACGATGACGTGACCACCTGAATGTATCTGCCAATTCAGTAATTAGGGAGAACTATGTTTTTCTTGTTTAACGACGGTGATTGGGAGATGCCCGTCTCTTCGTGTGATCAGTTGACAGGAACTTAGAACCCCTCCCTCCCTCCCTCCTGTGACAGCCCATCCGCTCCTCGACTCCTCGAGTCGACGGAGATTTTAGCAGAATGCAAAGTGAGGGAATTAACCTTAGAACAAACCCCCGTCAACCCGCAGTAGGAGGTGACACACGCCCCCGCGACCCGTTGGTCAGGTCTGACGGGCGGTGAAGTTGGTGTTGATGTCCGTGACTGTACCTGAAGAGTGTATTCTAGGTGAGTGTACACCATGAGTGTTCAGTGTACACCTCGGGTGTTCAGTGTACACCTCGGGTGTTCAGTGTACACCTCGGGTGTTCAGTGTACACCTCGGGTGTTCAGTGTACACCTCGGGTGTTCAGTGTACACCTCGGGTGTTCAGTGTACACCTCGGGTGTTCAGTGTACACCTCGGGTGTTCAGTGTACACCTCGGGTGTTCAGTGTACACCTCGGGTGTTCAGAAGGGTGTGTATTATGGGGAAGCACGTAACCTCAGGCGCCTGAGTGAGGCAGTGGCCAGCTCCTTTAGGTTATTCTTTTACTCACTTCCCTCACGCTAAAAATAAAACTTTCTAACATCTATGTGACAATTGACTTGAGAATGGTCCAGGACGGACCGAAACGTCGTCGTCCCTTCACCTTCTAGTGTGTGGTCTGGTCAACATCTCTATGACTCGTCTGAATCTCAAGCGCCCCCTTGTTCAATTGTTATTCATTGCAAACATTTCCTCTCTTTCCACCTTGTCAATCCGTCTAAGTATTTTATACGTCAGTATCATGTGACGTATTACATGATAGGTCTGTGGTACGTCTTTATGAGTCTTTATATAGGACCCAGACTCCTGTGATGTATATAGGACTCTGAGGGCAGGAACAATTTTGTCTTGAAAACGTCATCCTGAACATCCTTATATAGGACCCAGGTGAATAGATGTCACATTTGTGACATCTATTTTAAGTGTTAATATAACATATCAGAGTGTGTCTCTCCTCCTTTCTAACGTGAAATTGAAACTGAAGTAAGTTTATTGAGGTAAAATACACACAAAGGGATGAGGTAGCTCAAGCTATTCTCACCCCGTTCAGTACAACGTGTGTGTGTGTGTGTGTGTGTGTGTGTGTGTGTGTGTGTGTGTGTGTGTGTGTGTGTGTGTGTGTGTGTGTGTGTGTGTGTGTGTGTGTGCTTGTCCGTATGCGTTGTGTGCGTGTGTGTGTGTGTGTGTGGCATTAGGTAAAAGTGAGAATTTTCTCTCCAGTTTATGAGTTGGAAAATGCTCAGGTGTGGTAAAAGTGGCAGTAAGGTACTCCGGGTTGGACGATACAAGTAATATTAAAGTAGACTGTAATCACGATACACTCAGTTGACCAAAGTGATTAAGTCAGGACAGCATGACGTGTCCTGTACAGGGAGGCGTAGTTAATAGCGACTATCCCAAGAACTATGCAGCTTACGGTTAAATTGGTTCCCAGGAAGAGTTGAATATATTCACATTACTTCATGTGAGTGTGTGGAGGAATTATTATATTGTGGTGATGTGAGTGATCTATTGACAGGTGCTAGAGGGATTAGCAGTAAAGGTGTTGTTGCTGTTGATTGGGTGTGTAAAGGTGTTGATCCCAGGAGACGTCATCAAGGTAATTACAACACCTTGCTTGTGTGTTATAGACGCCATCAATTAATCAAGCACACATCCTTATACAGTGATTATAAGTATAAGGCCACCCTGCCTTATACTTGTGGGTATTACAGCAACAAAACCAATGTCAGCATTAAATTAAAATTAATATGAGGATCTTTATCTCTCTCTCTCTCTCTCTCTCTCTCTCTCTCTCTCTCTCTCTCTCTCTCTCTCTCTCTCTCTCTCTCTCTCTCTCTCTCTCTCTCTCTCTCTCTCTCTCTCGCTGTATCTCTCTGGTTTGTTTATCTCTACCTTTTTGTCTCTATCTCTCTCTACCTGTTTTTTCGGGTGAAACATTTCCCGTCGCACTGGTATGGTGGGGCCCAGGAACTAGTGCACAATCTTGCCAGCACCTTCGCCCAGAAAATATTTTATATTTTTTATATTTACATCTCTTTGTTTTGTTATATATATTTCTAAGTCAGGCATGCAAACACGCCTGAATATATTGCTACATGTACCATTGTACATGTGTACACGCATCTTGACATGTATATTAATTATGTATACACAAAGTCGATGAAGTAAACAGTGGTAAGGGTTCAGGCGTGTGTGTGTGTGTGTTTACCGATATTTGTCTGCTAAAGTGAAAACTGGTGTCATTAAATATAGTGACCAGGGAGGACAATTAGGGTGAAACCATCCAATTTACTCCCTCAGGTGGTTACCGTGAGTGCTGTCTTTGTTGTGAATAATAACTCTTGTTCTGCACCTTCCTCCTCCTCCTACCCCTTTTGTCTGTCTCTCTCTCTCTCTCTCTCTCTCTCTCTCTCTCTCTCTCTCTCTCTCTCTCTCTCTCTCTCTCTCTCTCTCTCTCTCTCTCTCTCTCTCTCTCTCTCTTTCTCTGTCTCTCTCTCTCTCTCTTCTCTCTTCTCTCTCTCTCTCTCTCTCTTCTCTCTCTCTCTCTCTCTCTCTCTCTCTCTCTCTCTCTTTCTCTCTCTCTCTCTCTCTCTTCTCTCTCTCTCTCTCTCTCTCTCTCTCTCTCTCTCTCTCTCTCTCTCTCTCTCTCTCTCTCTCTCTCTCTCTCTCTCTCTCTCTCTCTCTCTCTCTCAAACCCAGACTCCTGGAACGTCTTTTGTATAGGACTCACAGTGCTGGAACAATTTTGTCTACAAATCGTCGTCCTGAACATCCTAATATAGAACCCATCATCCTGAAACATCACAACAAAGCCCACAGTTTTCTGGAACATCTCTGCGCAGGAGCCAATGATTTGAGACATTATTGCATAGGAACCAAGCTATTGGGAAGAGCTTTGCATACGACCAAAAGTGTATAGATCTTTAAGGATTCAAAAATCCCAGCAAGAGTTGATGAATTATCGCAGCTGTCATATGCCAGTGTTGCATGAAGAGTCTGGCCACAGTATTGGTATAATAGGCTGGGAAGTTTTCCGATATTTAACGGGGGGGAAGAAACATTTTTTAATATTTCTTTCTCGCCAGTCATTCAGGACTCGGTGACGGTTTGTAAACAAAAGAAGCGTGTATTATCGCTTGTTTTGACTGGGCTCCTGAGGTGTAGAGCTGTTTGACGACGTTTCTTTTGGCCAGCTGTTTGACTGGGTTCCTTGTGGCCAGCTGTTTGACTGGCCTCCTTCTGGCCAGCTGTTTGACTGGCCTCCTTGTGGCCAGCTGTTTGACTGGCCTCCTTGTGGCCAGCTGTTTGACTGGCCTCCTTGTGGCCAGCTGTTTGACTGACCTCCTTGTGGCCAGCTGTGTGACTGACCTCCTTCTGGCCAGCTGTGTGACTGGCCTCCTTGTGGCCAGCTGTTTGACTGGCCTCCTTGTGGCCAGCTGTGTGACTGACCTCCTTCTGGCCAGCTGTGTGACTGGCCTCCTTGTGGCCAGCTGTTTGACTGGCCTCCTTGTGGCCAGCTGTGTGACTGACCTCCTTCTGGCCAGCTGTGTGACTGGCCTCCTTGTGGGCCAGCTGTGTAATATAACAAATGAGAGCTCACTAGTTTTCATGTAAAATTAAAAATCTTTTGTCTAAAACTAAACTTTCTAAGAGAATTAAATTATGGAGAATAATGGTCCCTCCAAGATCTATTCCCAGTTGGCTCTAAAAGTTTGAGAAAGAGCTTGGCTTATGGATTGGAAGCTCAAGGAATGAAAGAAGTTTTAATTGGCGTTGTGATCAGCAGGAGAAGTATTTGATCCCTCGTTTTTCACTCTTTAATCGCACGTGTGAATTGCCTCTCAAATGTTTGTAAATAACAGCTGTTGGAGCTTGTTCTCATATCATGAGAATTTAAATGTTTTTTCTGTGTTAGCTTATTGGGTTGTTATGTATTTATTATAAAGGGAGTTTACTGTTGGTAGTTAGTTATAGTGTTGTTATGAAAGGTCACAAGTAATTAATGATTTGTGATATAGTTGTTAGACTGGGTAGAACTTTTTAAAACAATGTTATGTAGGTGTTATACCCGGAAGAACATTCAGAATTTTTCGTAATATAGGTGTTATTGCAGAACATTCTTAGTGGTTTATTAAATATATACAGGGAGAACACTCTCTGCACTCTGCACACTTCCTGCACTCTGCAACCTCCTCCTTGCACGCCACACTTTCAGCACTCTCCAACCTCCCCTGCACTCTCCATCCCCACCCCTGCACTCTCCTCCCCCCCTGCACTCTCCACCCCCACCCCTGCACTCCAACCTCCCCTGCACTCTCCACCCCCTCCTGCACTCTCCACCACTCCCCTGCACTCTCCACCACTCCCCTGCACTCTCCACCCCCACCCCTGCACTCTCCTCCCCCCTGCACTCTCCACCCCCACCCCTGCACTCTCCACCCCACCCCTGCACTCTCCACCCCCACCCTGCACTCCACCCCCACCCCTGCACTCCAACCTCCCCTGCACTCTCCACCCCCTCCTGCACTCTCCACCACTCCCCTGCACTCTCCACCACTCCCCTGCACTCTCCACCACCCCCCTGCACTCTCCACCACCCCCCTGCACTCTCCACCCCCTCCTGCACTCTCCACCACTCCCCTGCACTCTCCACCCCCACACCCTGCACTCCAACCTCCCCTGCACTCCAACCTCCCCTGCACTCTTTACCCCCTCCTGCACTCTCTACCACTCCACTGCACTCTCCACCACTCCCCTGCACTCTCCACCACCCCCCTGCACTTTCCACCACCCCCCTGCACTCTCCACCCCCTCCTGCACTCTCCACCACTCCCCTGCACTCTCCACCCCCACCCCTGCACTCCAACCTCCCTGCACTCTCCACCCCCTCCTGCACTCTCCACCACTCCCTGCACTCTCCACCACTCCCCTGCACTCTCCACCACCCCCCTGCACTCTCCACACACCCCCTGCACTCTCCACCCCTCCTGCACTCTCCACCACTCCCCTGCACTCTCCACCCCACCCTGCACTCCAACCTCCCCTGCACTCTCCACCCCCTTCTGCACTCTCCACCACTCCCCTGCACTCTCCACCACTCCCCTGCCCTCTCCACCCCACCCCTGCACTCTCCTCCCCCCCTGCACTATCCACCCCCACCCCTGCACTCTCCACCCCCACCCCTGCACTCCAACCTCCCCTGCACTCTCCACCCCCTCCTGCACTCTCCACCACTCCCCTGCACTCTCCACCACTCCCCTGCACTCTCCACCACCCCCTGCACTCTCCACCACCCCCCCTGCACTCTCCACCCCCTCCTGCACTCTCCACCACTCCCCTGCACTCTCCACCACTCCCCTGCACTCTCCACCCCCACCCCTGCACTCCAACCTCCCCTGCACTCTCCACCCCCTCCTGCACTCTCCACCACTCCCCTGCACTCTCCACCACTCCCCTGCACTCTCCACCACCCCCTGCACTCTCCACCACCCCCCTGCACTCTCCACCACCCCCCTGCACTCTCCACCACTCCCCTGCACTCTCCACCACCCCCTGCACTCTCCACCACCCCCCTGCACTCTCCACCACCCCCCTGCACTCTCCACCACTCCCCTGCACTCTCCACCACTCCCCTGCACTCTCCACCACCCCCCTGCACTCTCCACCACCCCCTGCACTCTCCACCACCCCTGCACTCTCCACCACCCCCCTGCACTCTCCACCACCCCCCTGCACTCTCCACCACCCCCTGCACTCTCCACCACCCCCCTGCACTCTCCACCACCCCCCTGCACTCTCCACCACCACCCCTGCACTTTTTGAGTTATTGCACTCTTTTAAACCTAGAGTTTTGAACCTCAGCTCCAGCCACTTAAGTGAGTCATTATTTTCACTGCCTGGTAGGTGCTTGTGGTCCAAGACTGCTCCATAACTCTGTCCCTCCCTCACCCACCCTGCCTCCCTCACCCACCCTGCCTCCCTCACCCACCCTGCCTCCCTCACCCACCCTGCCTCCCACACCCACCCTGCCTCCCTCACCCACCCTGCCTCCCTCACCCACCCTGCCTCCCTCACCCACCCTGCCTCCCTCACCCACCCTGCCTCCTACACCCACCCTGCCTCCCACACCCACCCTGCCTCCCACACCCACCCTGCCTCCCACACCCACCCTGCCTCCCTCACCCACCCTGCCTCCCTCACCCACCCTGCCTCCCTCACCCACCCTGCCTCCCTCACCCACCCTGCCTCCCACACCCACCCTGCCTCCCACACCCACCCTGCCTCCCACACCCACCCTGCCTCCCACACCCACCCTGCCTCCCTCACCCACCCTGCCTCCCTCACCCACCCTGCCTCCCTCACCCACCCTGCCTTCCACACCCACCCTGCCTCCCTCACCCACCCTGCCTCCCTCACCCACCCTGCCTCCCACACCCACCCTGCCTCCCACACCCACCCTGCCTTCCACACCCACCCTGCCTCCCACACCCACCCTGCCTTCCACACCCACCCTGCCTCCCACACCCACCCTGTTAGAATTCCATTTTTTTATAATTTAAATATGTAATAAATTGCAATACGTGATAATAATGTTATCAAAGTATGATCAAGGTAATTGTTAGTGACTGGTATTTGCACTCAAAATACCATGAACCACAAAGGAATTCAACTTGTCCGTCCCTGAACATTCAGCGTTAAATTACTTGTTCAGGACAGTAACAAATTTCGTTAATGTTTGTGAACCTTGTTATAGAAATCTATGGAGCCAGTCCTACTGTAAGAATATATCTGAAAAAGAGCTTGAATGGTTATCGTTGGTGAAGTGGTATCATTACTGTGTGCCGGGGGTGATCTCTGGGTAAGCAGGTTCGACTCCTGGTCGGTTCATAGTAATTGCGTATTATTTTAGTATTTACATAGTATTTTTAGTATTAGTTTATTAGTTTAGTTTAACATAGTGTTAGTTTACATAGTATTTGCACAGTATTTTACTTAGTGAAAAAAATATATCGCTCGTCAAAAGTCTACGGGGTTTAGTATCCATGTTTAACTACTACTTATATATTTTAACTCTGCCATATGACAATACAGAGTAGATTTGACCTGATCGCCAGGGCCACATTTGACCTGATCGCCTGGGCCACATTTGACCTGATCGCCAGGGCCACATTTGACCTGATCGCCAGGGCCACATTTGACCTGATCGCCAGGGCCACATTTGACCTGATCGCCAGGGCCACATTTGACCTGATCGCCAGGGCCACATTTGACCTGATCGCCAGGGCCACATTTGACCTGATCGCCAGGGTCACATTTGACCTGATCACCAGGATGACATTTAACCTGGATTTCACGTGGGTGTATATGGGAGAAGACTCGAAGGGGTGTGTGGGTAGCGATGGGGAGGTTGTTTGTGAGGGGAGAATGGTAGGGGGTGTTTAGGGGTGTGAGCGTGTTGGAGGAGACAGGGGAGGTGTGTGGGGGAGAGTCAGGCCTGTGCTCAGGGTTGACCCGGGCATCGCCGGTTACAATATCTAGTTTTATATACATGTAGTTGATATAAAGTCTCAAACGATAATATTTTTCCCGTCACGTTGTTGACCTTTGACCTGGTTTAGGGTTAAATTGCTATTTGCGTTCCTTGACAAATCCAATAAAACTTGGCATCAAATCTCCACCACTAAATATACTAAGCTGAGCAAATTTCACTTCTGTTGCAAATTTCAAATGCACATCGAGCAGTAAAATGATTCAAGTATAATGGGCACATTTTGCAACGTTAACCTATAATTCGGTTGCTTCTAGTTGAGCCAGAACAAATTCTGCGTTAATTAAAATGTCATTCTAATCTGGTTGACGCTGAGTTGTTTGTCAACCGTATATTAACACCGGAGTGAGTTGTCAGATATGTTTAGTGTTTCGAATAGCTTATTGCTAGTTATGACGTGTGTGTGTGTGTGTGTGTGTGTGTGTGTGTGTGTGTGTGTGTGTGTGTGTGTGTGTGTGTGTGTGTGTGTGTGTGTGTGTGTGTGTGTGTGTGTACTCACTCTGGCCCACAGTGACAAGTCACGGTGAGGAGTTGGGGTTTTCAGTGTCACTTGAGCCCCCACAGCCATCGGCAGATAGTCTGGATTACGTCAAGCGTGAAGTGAACCTGTGCGGCAGTAAGTGGACGGGTGAGACACCAGCATGAGTGACGAGTGTGGCGGCAGGTACAATGTTTCCCGCGCTTCGGGCCGCTGCCACACACCAAGAAAAACATAATGGACTGTTAGGTGATCCAAGGATCTGTGGCTAGTTGACTAACAGTTCCCTCTCTATTCCGGCGTCTGTTTACCTTGATGACACCACCCCAGGAGGCAGGGGGTGTCTGTTTACCTTGATGACACCACCCCAGGAGGCATGGGGTGTCTGTTTACTGTGATGACACCACCCCAGGAGGCAGGGGGTGTCTGTTTACCTTGATGACACCACCCCAGGAGGCATGGGGTGTCTGTTTACTGTGATGACACCACCCCAGGAGGCAGGGGGTGTCTGTTTACTGTGATGACACCATCCCAGGAGGCAGGGGGTGTCTGTTTACTGTGATGACACCATCCCAGGAGGCAGGGGGTGTCTGTTTACTGTGATGACACCACCCCAGGAGGCAGGGGGTGTCTGTTTACTGTGATGACACCACTCCAGGAGGCAGGGGGTGTCTGTTTACTGTGATGACACCACCCCAGGAGGCAGGGGGTGTCTGTTTACTGTGATGACACCATCCCAGGAGGCAGGGGGTGTCTGTTTACTGTGATGACACCATCCCAGGAGGCAGGGGGTGTCTGTTTACTGTGATGACACCACCCCAGGAGGCAGGGGGTGTCTGTTTACTGTGATGACACCATCCCAGGAGGCAGGGGGTGTCTGTTTACTGTGATGACACCATCCCAGGAGGCAGGGGGTGTCTGTTTACTGTGATGACACCACCCCAGGAGGCATGGGGTGTCTGTTTACTGTGATGACACCACCCCAGGAGGCAGGGGGTGTCTGTTTACTGTGATGACACCATCCCAGGAGGCAGGGGGTGTCTGTTTACTGTGATGACACCATCCCAGGAGGCAGGGGGTGTCTGTTTTCTGTGATGACACCATCCCAGGAGGCAGGGGGTGTCTGTTTACTGTGATGACACCATCCCAGGAGGCAGGGGGTGTCTGTTTACTGTGATGACACCATCCCAGGAGGCAGGGGGTGTCTGTTTACTGTGATGACACCACCCCAGGAGGCATGGGGTGTCTGTTTACTGTGATGACACCACCCCAGGAGGCAGGGGGTGTCTGTTTACTGTGATGACACCACCCCAGGAGGCAGGGGGTGTCTGTTTACTGTGATGACACCACCCCAGGAGGCAGGGGGTGTCTGTTTACTGTGATGACACCACCCCAGGAGGCAGGGGGTGTCTGTTTACTGTGATGACACCACCCCAGGAGGCAGGGGGTGTCATTAAATGACTTTCAAGTACCGACCAAGTGAAGTGAACTTCTCTGATTTTTATTTAGAGTTTTCTGACTTCTTTCATTTATTTTCTGACACTCATGAAGTGCTTATAAAAACGTAAGATTTATAAACACAAAGTGCCAAAGGCAACTTAATGACTTGAGAGCCGACTGCGCATTTAATTTTTTTATAAACAGGTTACTGACGTCCTGTGTAATCTGCTTTTCCATTAATTCTATTACTTTTTATTAACTTTGCGTTTCTGTGTCCTTCCTGTTATTTATTGACCCAGCAGAGGCTGAGTTATCACAACTTACTTGTACACTGTGGGACTCGAGGGAGGAGCTTGTGCACCTTCCTGCATAGGCTGTGTGACACCGGGGTCACTGTGGAGCTGTGAGTGTCAGTTCCGGACACCAGACCGTTGTACACAACATTTACGACCTCCTGCAGTGCCAGTACCATCGTGGTGCCAGGGCCCAGGTGCCTCAGTAAGCCAGTAAGACATAAGTGGGTGTCCTTGCTTCAAACTTATATGTGCGTGGTTGAACGAGGTGCGCCAAAGGTGAGTGAAGTTATTACAGTAACCAGCACGGTGGCTATGGGGAGTGGCAGCTAACATTTGTTCTCAAAGAAGAGTTGTAGACACAGGCACTACGGGCTCACCATAGCCCGTGCTACTTAGAACTTTGTTCCAGGTAGCGAATCTTAAGAACAACAAGTTGTAGACGGCCTGCTGAGGACGAAATCGCCCTCAACCGGTTTCACGTCGTAACCACGTGAAACCAGTTGAGTGTGAAACAACTGGCCACAGCTGGTCTGTAAGTTCCCCAGCTAACCCCGCCCCACATTCAGTTCAGAAATGTGACTTACAAAGCGGTGAAAGAGGAGGCAAATGGTACTAACACCATCCATAGTTTCCAGAGTGTGTGTGTGATAAGAAACAGAGAGCTGTGAGTCAGTGCAATAGATCAGTGAAAGGTGGGGTCCAAGAGCTAGTGTTGACCCTACATACATACACGGGGCAGTACCACACAACTCTGCCCTCCACCTCGTCACTTTTAACAGCGGACGACAGCATAAAAATGAGGCGCAAACGTTGCTAAGTAATGTTATTAACGGCGTATTGGGAGAGACATTGCACAGCCTGTTGATACTGCACCAACGGGAGCGTCCTGAGTGGCAGCGTCCTGCACCACCACCACCAGTACCAACGTCCTGCACCACCACCACCAGTACCAACGTCCTGCACCACCACCACCAGTACCAACGTCCTGCACCACCACCAGTACCAACGTCCTGCACCACCACCACCAGTACCAACGTCCTGCACCACCACCAGTACCAACGTCCTGCACCACCACCACCAGTACCAACGTCCTGCACCACCACCACCAGTACCAACGTCCTGCACCACCACCACCAGTACCAACGTCCTGCACCACCACCAGTACCAACGTCCTGCACCACCACCACCAGTACCAACGTCCTGCACCACCACCACCAGTACCAACGTCCTGCACCACCACCACCAGTACCAACGTCCTGCACCACCACCACCAGTACCAACGTCCTGCACCACCACCACCAGTACCAACGTCCTGCACCACCACCACCAGTACCAACGTCCACCACCACCAGTACCAACGTCCTGCACCACCACCACCAGTACCAACGTCCTGCACCACCACCACCAGTACCAACGTCCTGCACCACCACCACCAGTACCAACGTCCTGCACCACCACCACCAGTACCAACGTCCTGCACCACCACCACCAGTACCAACGTCCTGCACCACCACCAGTACCAACGTCCTGCACCACCACCACCAGTACCAACGTCCCGCACCACCACCAGTACCAACGTCCTGCACCACCACCACCAGTACCAACGTCCTGCACCACCACCACCAGTACCAACGTCCTGCACCACCACCACCAGTACCAACGTCCTGCACCACCACCACCAGTACCAACGTCCTGCACCACCACCACCAGTACCAACGTCCTGCACCACCACCACCAGTACCAACGTCCTGCACCACCACCACCAGTACCAACGTCCTGCACCACCACCACCAGTACCAACGTCCTGCACCACCACCACCAGTACCAACGTCCTGCACCACCACCACCAGTACCAACGTCCTGCACCACCACCACCAGTACCAACGTCCTGCACCACCACCAGTACCAACGTCCTGCACCACCACCACCAGTACCAACGTCCTGCACCACCACCAGTACCAACGTCCTGCACCACCACCACCAGTACCAACGTCCTGCACCACCACCACCAGTACCAACGTCCTGCACCACCACCAGTACCAACGTCCTGCTAGAATCATTAAACAACGCACTGGAGAATGCCAAGATACAATGTTGTAATAACTAATCAGTTCTTCGAGGCAAGATTTGTGGAGTTGAGGCAAGCACGGAGGAGAGGTCAGTCCTCACACAACAGTTCCCTTGTCGGGTAGAAACACTTCAGCTCCCCCTCCTCCCGAACCCTTACACAACTACAAGTATACCACATAGACATTTCCCCAACACATGGTGCGGAGAGAAGGTTGGTGGGGAGGAAGGGGTGGTGGGGAGACAGGGGTGATGGGAACGTTGACCAGACCACACACTAGTAGGTGAAGGGACGACGACGTTTCGGTCCGTCCTGGACCATTCTCAAGTCGATGGGGAGGAAAGAATGAGTGGCCAGTACACGTCAGGGGCCAGATTCACGAAGCAGTTACGCAAGTACTTACGAACGTGTACATCTTTCCTCAATCTTTGACGGCTTTGGTTACATATATTAAACAGTTTACAAGCATGAAAACTTGCCAATCAGCTGTTGTTATTGTTATAAACAGTCTCCTGGTGCTTCGGAGCTCATTAACTGTTTTATAATTGAAAACAAAGCCGCCAAAGATTGAGAAAAGATGTACAGGTTCGTCAGTGCTTGCGTAACTGCTTTGTGACTCTGGCCCCTGGTAGCAAGCGGAAGAGTGTAAAGATCGTAGTGTTGTTAAGAGTGTACACTCAACAGGACCCCCAGACGGCGCCTGGAACAAGCTGCACATTTTCTCTCATTCTCATTTCCGTTTACTGTTTCCTTTTCTGCTAAGGTGACTTCTCTTTCGTTCTGTAATATGATAATTCCCGCCGCTGTCACTCGCCTTAACTAAACTAATTTATGGTCTTAAACTATAATAATATTTTCCTTTTTTCTCCTTTCACCTTTCTTGCTGGGTGAAGAGAGGCTGCAGTTAAGGATTGGCGCCCAGTCAATCCTCCCCGGCCAGGATACGAACCCAGGCCAAAGCGCTAGGAGAGTGAGAGAGAGGGATGATGGGAGGGAAGGAGAGAGAGGGAGGGATGGGTGGTGTGGGTGGAGGGTTGTGTGGGTGGTGGTGCTGTGGGTGGAGGGTTGTGTGGGAGGTGGTGGTGTGGGTGGAGGGTTGTGTGGGTGGTGGTGGTGTGGGTGGAGGGTTGTGTGGGAGGTGGTGGTGTGGGTGGAGGGTTGTGTGGGAGGTGGTGCTTTGGGTGGAGGGTTGTGTGGGAGGTGGTGGTGTGGGTGGAGGGTTGTGTGGGTGGTGGTGGTGTGGGTGGAGGGTTGTGTGGGAGGTGGTGGTGTGGGTGGAGGGTTGTGTGGGTGGTGGTGGTGTGGGTGGAGGGTTGTGAGGGAGGTGGTGGTGTGGGTGGAGGGTTGTGTGGGTGGTGGTGCTTTGGGTGGAGGGTTGTGTGGGAGGTGGTGGTGTGGGTGGAGGGTTGTGTGGGTGGAGGGTTGTGTGGGTGGTGGTGGTGTGGGTGGAGGGTTGTGTGGGAGGTGGTGGTGTGGGTGGAGGGTTGTGTGGGTGGTGGTGGTGTGGGTGGAGGGTTGTGTGGGAGGTGGTGGTGTGGGTGGAGGGTTGTGTGGGTGGTGGTGCTTTGGGTGGAGGGTTGTGTGGGAGGTGGTGGTGTGGGTGGAGGGTTGTGTGGGTGGTGGTGGTGTGGGTGGAGGGAAGAGTGGGAGGTGGTGGTGTGGGTGGAGGGTTGTGTGGGTGGTGGTGCTTTGGGTGGAGGGTTGTGTGGGAGGTGGTGGTGTGGGTGGAGGGTGGTGTGGGTGGAGGGTTGTGTGGGTGGTGGTGGTGTGGGTGGAGGGTTGTGTGGGAGGTGGTGGTGTGGGTGGAGGGTTGTGTGGGTGGTGGTGCTTTGGGTGGAGGGTTGTGTGGGAGGTGGTGGTGTGGGTGGAGGGTTGTGTGGGTGGAGGGTTGTGTGGGGGGTGGTGGTGTGGGTGGAGGGTTGTGTGGGAGGTGGTGGTGTGGGTGGAGGGTTGTGTGGGTGGTGGTGGTGTGGGTGGAGGGTTGTGAGGGAGGTGGTGGTGTGGGTGGAGGGTTGTGTGGGTGGAGGGTTGTGTGGGTGGTGGTGGTGTGGGTGGAGGGTTGTGTGGGAGGTGGTGGTGTGGGTGGAGGGTTGTGTGGGTGGAGGGTTGTGTGGGTGGTGGTGGTGTGGGTGGAGGGTTGTGTGGGAAGTGGTGGTGTGGGTGGAGGGTTGTGTGCCAATAGATGTGATCCTTCACACTGGCGAGAAGCCACGTTCCCTGCTGTTTACCCTGCGGCCTCTCCACAATGGCGTGTGTGTGTGTGTGTGTGTGTGTGTGTGTGTGTGTGTGTGTGTGTGTGTGTGTGTGTGTGTGTGTGTGTGTGTGTGTGTGTGTGTGTGTGTGTGTACTCACCTATTTGTGCTTGCGGGGTTGAGCTCTGGCTCTTTGGTCCCGCCTCTCAACCGTCAATCAACAGGTGTACAGGTTCCTGAGCCTATTGGGCTCTATCATATCTACACTTGAAACTGTGTATGGAGTCAGCCTCCACCACATTACTTCCTAATGCATTCCATTTGTCTACTACTCTAACACTGAAAAAAATCTTTCTAACGTCTCGTCAACTCTGGCCTCGCTACACCCACCCTCGTCAACTCTGGCCTCGCTACACCCACCCTCGTCAACTCTGGCCTCGCTACACCCACCCCCGTCAACTCTGGCCTCGCTACACCCACCCCCGTCAACTCTGGCCTCGCTACACCCACCCTCGTCAACTCTGGCCTCGCTACACCCACCCCCGTCAACTCTGGCCTCGCTACACCCACCCCCGTCAACTCTGGCCTCGCTACACCCACCCTCGTCAACTCTGGCCTCGCTACACCCACCCTCGTCAACTCTGGCCTCGCTACACCCACCCTCGTCAACTCTGGCCTCGCTACACCCACCCCCGGCAACTCTGGCCTCGCTACACCCACCCCCGTCAACTCTGGCCTCGCTACACCCACCCCCGTCAACTCTGGCCTCGCTACACCCACCCCCCGTCAACTGTGCCCTCGCTACACCCACCCCCCGTCAACCCAACAGCCGCGGTGTTATCAAGGGCGGTGTCTGCTCTTCCAGGCCAGTGCACGACACCCTCACAGATCACAAGGACTCTGGCCTACAGGTCACCTCCCAGCGCCCACCTCCTGCACACCGTTCCTCACTCAGCGGTGACCAGACCTGAGCCTCGGGTCACACTTGGTGAATGCGAGCTCCGTGTTGCAGTGTGATCTCACTTGTCACACATAAGACGATTGATGTAGGGGAGAATGAAGACATTTCTGTCTGGCCAATAACTGCCTAAGTCATGACTGATCTTGGACACTACACACCTGCATAGCTCTGTCTGGCCTATCCTCCTCCTCCTCTTCTATCTATTCCTCTTGTCCCACTCACTTATTCATGCTCACATCTGACTCACCCTCACTTCTCTACTAACCAAGTGTTTGTGGCAAATTCGGAGGGTTATAAGAGTGGGCATCTGTGTCCCACATGTGTAACAGAGGTCAGGTGTGTCTTACAGGCGCAGCTAATGCCAACTTGCGGTAGCAGGATTGTCTAACACCACAATTTATAGAGTACCTCCAATCCAAACTTTCACATCAGGAAACTACTATTGTTCACAGACTGACAATTATCGCAGCAGTTGATATCTTCCTCATCAGCGGTGGCGCAAGATAACTTCAACATCCAAACCCAGGAACATTAACTGTACCCCAATGTTTACTAGTGATATCTTGAGGGAATAGGTTCTCTTTTGTGATGCGAGATATTGACAGAGAATGTCGGTGCGGGTGAGGCAATGATTGACAGGCAAGATGCGTGAGAGTATCAGTTATCAAGTTATTGATTCCATTGATTGAAGAAATCCACAAGGGCCGTGACGAGGATTCGAACCTGCGTCCGGGAGCATCCCAGACATTGCCTTAATCGACTTAATCCACAATGTTCCATTGATTACTGTTATCTAACCTCTTATCCTGTAATTAAAGTATCTACACCAGGTACTGTTAGAACGTACAAAAATGGTCTGTTGCACCCAAAAAGACCACCTTTTATACTATTAATTTTAAAGTCACTAAAAATAATGAATCAAACACAGGCTTTCGAAGGACTAATATAGTCCATGGGGGGGTGTACAAAATGAGGCCTCAGATGGCGTACATTAGACCTAGTGTTGCTTATTTAGCCATTGGACAGCCCACGGTCAAGTTCTATAGTTAATGGTTCACTATTTTATTTTGCCTCTTTCAGTATTCCAATAGTACAAAAATGGAACTTTTTTTTGGTCCAACAGTAAATTTTTGTATATCAAACACACACACACACACACACACACACACACACACACACACACACACACACACACACACACACACACACACACACACACACACACATACACACAAGAGAACTCCTCAATTTATGGTTAGTAACTTGAAACTGGAAGAGTGTCCACTACACCTTAGTCCTGTAGCTGTGACATCAGATGATCGTGTTCACGTAGAGCTCATCAGCTCTACCTCTATGATTGCCACAGTGCAGCGGGGAGCATGGCGTTCCCTCATGCTCCTCATTATTCCTGCCCAGCTCTATTCTTTTGCATATTCATCGTAGGGCCGCATATTTGAGAGCAATTTCTCTGTAATCTCGCATATTTCACCGTAATTGCGTTGTCATCTCGCATAGTTCCCCCTCAGTCCTGGGAGACGATTTGAGTCTTCATTATTAAAGTTGATATGGGGGATGACTCTTTTATAAGGGAGGAGGGGCCTGTGTGGGGCCTTCTGGCCCTCTCTCTTATGAGGTAGGACGAGGGAGGATACTCTCCCTCGCCCTCTCCCTCTCCCTCACCCTCTCCCTCACCCCTCGCCCTCTCTCTCACCCTCTCCCTCACCCCTCGTCCTCTCCCTCACCCACTCCCTCACCCAGTTCTTCTCTCCATGTTCCCATTGACGTGAACCCTTGCTACTGTGAACCTCTATTGGGATGTCTCGTCTTCTAGTTTTGCTCTTCTGTTCTCTGTTCTGCCTTCTCGTCTGCTCTGCATTCTCTTCTTTCTTTCCTCTTGTGTCTTCTTGTAGTGAATTCCATCCCAACTGTTCTTTCTCCTGCTTTCCCTTCAATGCGTTTCTTCCCACCTTCCTATCCTTCTCTTTCCTATTCCTTGCCTACCTTCATCCCTCTCTCCCTTCCACATGCTACTCCCTATCCTCCATATTCCAAACCAGCGACAGACATCGTTCCTGTGTGAGCCTCCAGCCCAACCATTTTGACTGGACGGTAGAGCGACGGTCTCGCTTCATGCAGGTCGGTGTTCAATCCCCGACCGTCCAAGTGGTTGGGCACCATTCTTTCCCTTCCCCGTCACATCCCAAATTCTTATCCTGACCCCTTCCCAGTGCTATATAGTCGTAATGGCTTGTGAGTTGCAATAGGTTGAGTAGGACCTTGAATTGTTTCTGAAGCTTTAGCAGCTTAGTACGACCTTCTCTCGCAGAGTATCAAGAGCTTTAGTAAGACCTTAAGCTGTCCCAGTGAAGCTTGAGCAACACCTTAGGACCTAAGGTGTTGCTCAAGCTGCCGACCTAAGGCTCAGGTCGTGTCAGTCAAGGGTCTTTAAAAGCTGCTATTGTGTTGAGCGTCTGGTGTTTGAGGGCGAGTCTTTTATATAAAAGAGGTAAGTAATCCTGCAACATTCCTCTTTTTATCCCAAGAGGTTTTGTCTAATTGTGTGCCAATTGACGTTTTTCTCTCACTGAACTCATTCCAGCTTTTTTGGAAGCCAAAAGTGTTTTCGTTTCTCCTGGGCGTATGTGTGTCCCTTTGGCACCTGTGTTCGTGCAGTAGTTTCGTGCAGTAGTTTCGTGCCCTTTGTTCAGTTGTGTGTTTAGTGTCCTGCTTCGTCTCTAAGCTCTCCTGCTGATGTCCGTACTGGGGCCCGTACGTGCGCTCTCCTGCTGTCTCGGGTGGATGTACCTACTGGCTGTACACACCCATACTGGCATGTGCACGCACCTACTGGCATGTACACACCCATACTGGCATGTGCACGCACCTACTGGCATGTGCACGCACCTACTGGCATGTACACACCCATACTGCCCTCTGCTTCAAACATCAAACAACATTTGTTCCACGCGCTATTTCTTGACTCTGATTAACTTTCGCCTATTTTATTGGCGAAAAAAATTATTTTTATCAGCCGCTTATATATACTTTTATGTGTTCATGTGTACTTTCATAGTTTCTAATTTTTATGTTTTGCTTTTGTGCTTTTTCTTGCTTTTTTTATCCTCTCTCTTCTCCCACAGTTTATCATATTATTGCGTCTCCCTTTTTTACCCTGTTCCTAGTGGTTCCCCATAAGAGGTTGTGGTTGTGGGGGCCGAGTGACGTGCTCCGTGTTACTTAACAACTTGGTTTAGCGTGGTTGTGCGGGCTCGGAACACCTCAGGAGCCCGGAACATCTAAGGAGCAAGGAACGTCTCAGGAACATCTCCGTATGAATCAAGCCGGGAAAATCTTGCGCAAATACAAGTGTTTGCTCACGTCTAACTAGAAGCCCGTTTTTTTTTTTTTTTTTTTTTTGCAATTGCTTCATGTTTGTTATATTTACCCAGCAAGGACGGGGGATGCGGGGGGGGGGGGCACTCCGACGAGTAAACCTGTTTGTTTAATGTTTAATGATGTTTATTGCCCCCTGGTGATGACGAGGAGGAGTGATGTTAAATATGTTGGCTTCTTTTTAACGTTATTTATTTGATTTGTAAAATGATTTGTAAAATGATTTGTAAAATGATTTGTAAATTGATTTGTAAAGTGATTTGTAAAGTGATTTGTAAAGTGATTTCCTTTAATATGTTAGAAAATATTTGGTTAAGTTTGGCTACGTTAGGTCTTGATAGGCCTATAGGTGTTTTGGGTAATGTGAAATTCGTCTTTGAATTTTTTGGTTTGTATTTTCAAAACATTTTCGTTGCAGAGACAAGTCTGATCAACTGTATTGATGTTTAGATCATATTGATGTATTTATGTCTGTCGTCGTGACAGCACAAACAACAGGCAGCAGTTTATTATCAGCACAACCATAAATATTGAGCTCGGAGAGTGCAACATTGTGCTGGGCAACACACAGGTACCAACCGCTACAGAGGTACCATTACCGCCCCTGCCATGCTACACTTGCTCCAAGTGCTGTGTATATTGGTGACTCTGCGACGTGTACACTTCCTCCACCAGATATTACACCATTGTAACATGTTATATATGTTTTGTTAATACAATCATTATTATTATTGCTTGGGAATTCCCAGAGTTCGAATCCTCATTATGGCTCCAACTGATTTTCTCATTGATATATCACGTTAATGGGATTTATTATTATTATTATTATTATTATTATTATTATTATTATTATTATTACACATGGAGAACCCACACTAACGTGACTCTATTAAGGAACCAATCCGTAGGAGCCGTGAGAGAATTCGAACTTATGCGGGGGAGGTTCCCACACACGCCCTAGACAACAATGCCATGACATGATCAAAACGATTGCAACCTGGGGTTCTATTGAACCCTCGAGGGTTCCTGAAGCTTCTACTGAAGCTGAACCAGGGTTTCACACAATGCTCCCCCTCCCCATTTGAATGTTGCTTACACAAGTCAACTTTTCTCTATTTACTTCACTGATGCAATAAGCAGGACAATGGTCCACACCTTGCAACATGTCGTGTAGTTCAGTTTTGTCCTACAATGCTGACTCCAGCACATCAATAATTATAATGAATGCAGAGATCTCTTCTGCACTTATGAACTCTGATAGAACAATTATTTGTAATGCCTCTGCGTTCCTCTGTATACAAACAGCTTGTTCCAGTAAATCTCACTACACGCAGAAAGCCAAACAATTCATAAAGTGTGTTCCCAGCTTGACAAGACTCATCCCTGGGCGCATGTCGTGCTCGACGAGGGCTCTCCAAGTACTCTGACTTCTCTCGGTTCTCCCACATATTTGGCACCATTCGCCCAGCTAGAATGTCAATCTTTCTAACCCATGAAAAGCTCTCAACACGTTCTCTTACCGCAATGTCTCGAGTCTTGGATGTATCTGCTGTCGCTAGAGTAGAAATCTATGCCTCCAAACTCACCACAACCTCTAGGAAGACCCCAAAAGTGCAAGCTTCTTGTGGCGGCTGGAACCCAACCTTGGAGTACCTGTGTCTTGGATCTCTTTACCAGGGACAACTTGTATACAGGTCATTACTGGCGGGTCCTTGAGCTAGTGTGGCTCAGACTGATGCTAGCCGAGACCTGGCAATTCTGTGAAGGGACTATGTACCCTGAGGGCGCTCACAGATCCCCAGGTGTAGTGATCAAGTCCCTGATGCTGTTATAAACAGTCAGGGTTCTTCCATATGGGGTGTTGTGCATGCTGTTATGGCGGTGTGTTCACTCACGATATTAGTGACGCAGTCCAGTAATACCAACCTTTCGGGGCAAAATAACAAAAAAACACTTCAGTAACTCGCCACCTACACTCTACCTCTACACCCACTCACTCTACCTCCACACCCACACACTCTACCTCCACACCCCCACTCTACCTCCACACCCACTCACTCTACCTCCACACCCACTCACTCTACCTCCACACCCACTCACTCTACCTCCACACCCACTCACTCTACCTCCACACCCACCCACTCTAAAACACTACCCCAACACCCATGGGGGAAGGGCCGCGTCGTCTTCTGGGAATACACATAGTAAGAGCCTTGCCAAGGGGACATAAAAGTAATGTTCTTCAATACTACGGTACAAATGTTGTGTGTTAAGTGGCAAGTGGGAGGAGTTCCCGGAGCGCCTTGTGTGTGCTGATCGCTGGTGGATCAGCGCCTTGTGTGTGCTGATCGCTGGTGGATCAGCGCCTTGTGTTCACCATGTTGTTGAGGCGGAAAGGGTCGTTAGTGTGTGTTCTTCATGCATCGTGGGATGGGGCGACCCGTAGTGTGTACTGTCACGCCTTGTGTGAGCGTGCACGGTTATGCCAGGGTGTGCACGGTTATGCCAGGGCGTGCACGGTTAAGCCAGGGGCGTGCACGGTTAAGCCAGGGGCGTGCACAGTTAAGCCAGGGGCGTGCACAGTTAAGCCAGGGGCGTGCACAGTTAAGCCAGGGGCGTGCACAGTTAAGCCAGGGGCGTGCACAGTTAAGCCAGGGCCGTGCACAGTTAAGCCAGGGGCGTGCACGGTTGAGCCAGGGCCGTGCACAGTTAAGCCAGGGGCGTGCACGGTTGAGCCAGGGGCGTGCACAGTTAAGCCAGGGCCGTGCACGGTTAAGCCAGGGGCGTGCACAGTTAAGCCAGGGGCGTGCACAGTTAAGCCAGGGGCGTGCACAGTTAAGCCAGGGGCGTGCACAGTTAAGCCAAGGGCGTGCACAGTTAAGCCAGGGGCTTGCACAGTTAAGCCAGGGGCGTGCACAGTTAAGCCAGGGGCGTGCACAGTTAAGCCAGGGCCGTGCACAGTTAAGCCAGGGGCGTGCACGGTTGAGCCAGGGCCGTGCACAGTTAAGCCAGGGGCGTGCACGGTTAAGCCAGGGGCGTGCACAGTTAAGCCAGGGGCGTGCACGGTTAAGCCAGGGGAATGCACAGTTAAGCCAGGGGCGTGCACAGTTAAGCCAGGGGCGTGCACAGTTAAGCCAGGGCTGTGCACAGTTAAGCCAGGGGCGTGCACAGTTAAGCCAAGGGCGTGCAAAGTTAAGCCAGGGGCGTGCACAGTTAAGCCAGGGGCGTGCACAGTTAAGCCAGTGGTTCATGCCGTAATTGCGTTTCACTGTAATTGGCTTACACACATAACCGGGTTTTCCCTTCACCATGTTTTTACGCCGCTAAACTGCCCTTCCCGCCCCTGTGCAATGATCAACATTTTATACATGCTATCTACATACAGAGTGATCATACGTATTTTGTTGTTCCTTGTGTTGAAAAGTTCTCTCGTCTGACTTAGTGATAGACACGATTCGTGGATTTTATTCAGTAATGAATAACAGTCATGCAGGTTGTTGTGGTTTGCGTTATCTTGGTGTGAATAAGATGATGAATGACTCTTGATGGTGCGTGTTCACGCTCGTGGCTGTGCACTCGTTGCTTTGTCAAGGGTTGAGCTTCAGCCTTTGGGTCTCGCCTGTCAACCTTCAATAAACTGATAAACAGGTTCCGTGCCCCTATGGGATTTGTCGAATTGACATTGGAAGGTATTTATGTCTCCACTAGACCTTGTTATGCTTAGTTTCCGCTATGGCATTATGGACAGTTGTGTGTAATGTCACTGTGGGTTCTTCAGTCTTCCTCTCTACCTCCTGGTTGACACATATCAATGTCACATAGACATTGTGTATGTGAAGCTGGAGCGTGGGGATGATGACCTGTCATAACTACACCAGAGTGCTTGGGGGTTGTATGTAAATCTTGGACTGGCTTCAGTGAGGCCTCCAGACTTCTTGTGGTTTCAGTGAATTCCCAGGTTGTGTAACGTATATATCAAAGTTGTGGTGCAGGGGGTAAGGTGATCGGCTTGGTGTTCTTTGGTCGCTGGTTCGAGTCACCTCCGTGCTCCAATTGATATTCTCATAATTGTTAGTGATACTGGTCTGTAGCTTAATAACTCTGTCTTCCGATTTTTTTGTAGTTTGGCATCACAATG
>NC_059637.1:5641830-5666830 GCF_020424385.1 Procambarus clarkii
CGACAATTAGTTTTACTTCCAGGGTCCATAAATACTGTTGAGTGAACTGGGGCGAACAGTTATGGATTGGTTCCCAGTCAGTCCTCCTCGGGTGTTGCCATGGTGTGTGTACTATTATGTCCCTGCAGGATCCAGTCGATAGCTCTTGGACTTCGCCTTTCTACCCGTCTGCTGATTAATGTACAATCCAGCAGGCACTGAGGCTCTCCAGCCTTGAGTGCAGCTACAGGCTGGGCTCAAGACACTCCAGCACTGAGTGCAGCTTCAGTGCTGGGCTCAAGACACTCCAGCACTGAGTGAAGCTTCAGTGCTGGGCTCAAGACACTCCAGCACTGAGTGCAGCTTCAGTGTTGGGCTCAAGATACGCCAGCATTGAGTGCAGCTGCAGTGCTGGGCTCAAGACACTCCAGCACTGAGTGCAGCTTCAGTGTTGGGCTCAAGACACTCCAGCACTGAGTGCAGCTGCAGTGCTGGGCTCAAGACACTCCAGCATTGAGTGCAGTTACAGTGTTGGGCTCAAGACACTCCAGCACTGAGTGAAACTAGGTTATTTAACCTCTGACCTCTTCACAAGGCTCTTACACTAGCTGATAATAATAATTACATCGTTCAGTAGAGCTGATAGTAATTCAGATGTTAAGTAATAGATGACCCATAAGGCTGATTAACTTTAAATTGGCACGTGGAGAATGTGACGTCAATAGCTCTCAATGATGTCTCTAAACTTGCCCTCTCGTGAGTCTCTGTATTTACCCTTAAACTGTACAACTATTTACAGTATTACATCAATGGGCTCATCATTAAAAGTTAAGTAATGGGGAAAAATAGCAAATTTCAACTGGAGCATCGTAAGGGTTAAAGCCGTGAGAGAGCTCAAGGTACCGACGATGTCTCAACACATCAAAGCTACTATGGCCTTGAACAGACTTGGACCACGGGCCATTAGACCCGTGTGCCGGGGGCCACAGTGCCCTTTGTACCGGGAAGATATATAGCAGCGTTAAATCTCAGCGGGTTAGAGTTAACAAAGCGCTAGTAACCTAAATAACCTTTGACCTGCTTACAGTCAGAGATTTAGGCTGTAGCTGGTGGTGTGATGTTGGCGTGAGGGTGCTCTGAGGTCCTGAAGCGGGAGGTGTTCTGATGGGCCTGGCTGGGGTCCTGGTCGCCCCTGGCACCCACGGGGGTCCTGGTCGCCCCTGGCACTCACAGGGTCCTGGTCGCCCCTGGCACCCACGGGGGTTCTGGTCGCCCCTGGCACTCACGGGGGTCCTGGTCGCCCCTGGCACCCACCGGGTCCTGGTCGCCCCTGGCACCCACAGGGTCCTGGTCGTCCCTAGCACCCACAGGGTCCTGGTCGCCCCTGGCACCCACAGGGGTTCTGGTCGCCCCTGGTACCCACGGGGGTCCTGGTCGCCCCTGGCACCCACAGGGTCCTGGTCGCCCCTGGCACCCACTGGGTCTTGGTCGTCCCTGGCACCCACGGGGTCCTGGTCGCCCGTGGCTCCCACGGGGGCCTGGTCGCCCCTGGCACCCACAGGGTCCTGCTCGCCCCTGGCACCCACCGGGTCCTGGTCGCCCCTGGCTCCCACGGGGACCTGGTCGCCCCTGGCACCCACAGGGTCCTGGTCGCCCCTGGCACCCACGGGCGCGATCAGGCCCCCCGTGGATACTTGAATGATACTCAAAAAAGTTTAACAATTAGATTCATTAATTCAAGCACATGTTATCTATGCTATAACAATCCCTAGCAAGGTTGGTGAATTGAACATGTTTGAAGTATTAGGTCATAGGAGTCCTCACTCTGCACCCAGCTGCAGTAAATGCTGAGGATCTGCCTGGTGGAAATGTCTCCCGCCCCCCTTTAGTGCCCAACTCCCAGCCCGCACACACACGTCTGGGAGTTGGGCACGTCACACACACGTCTGGGAGTTGGGCACGTCACACACGGGCTGGGGGTTGGGCACGTCACACACGGGCTGGGAGTTGGGCACGTCACACACGGGCTGGGAGTTGGGCACGTCACACACGGGCTGGGAGTTGGGCACGTCACACACGGGCTGGGAGTTGGGCACGTCACACACGGGCTGGGAGTTGGGCACGTCACACACGGGCTGGGAGTTGGGCACGTCACACACGGGCTGGGAGTTGGGCACGTCACACACGGGCTGGGAGTTGGGCACGTCACACACGGGCTGGGAGTTGGGCACGTCACACACGGGCTGGGAGTTGGGCACGTCACACACGGGCTGGGAGTTGGGCACGTCACACACGTCTGGGAGTTGGGCACGTCACACAAGGGCTGGGAGTTGGGCACGTCACACACGGGCTGGGAGTTGGGCACGTCACACACGGGCTGGGAGTTGGGCACGTCACACACGGGCTGGGAGTTGGGCACGTTACACACGGGCTGGGAGTTGGGCACGTCACACACGGGCTGGGAGTTGGGCACGTCACACACGGGCTGGGAGTTGGGCACGTCACACACGGGCTGGGAGTTGGGCACTAAAGGGGGAAGGGAGACATCTTCAGACGGATGAAGATAGACAGAGACTACAGGATGACCTGGATAAACTGGAGGAATGGTCTAGAAAATGGCTGCTAAAGTTCAATTCAGGAAGTGTAAGGTGATGAAATTAGGCGAAGGGAGCAGGAGGCTGAACACAAGGTATCATCTGGGAGGGGAAATCCTGCAAGAGTCAAATAGAGAGAAGGATCTGGGGGCTGATATCACACCGAACTTGTCCCCAGAGGCCCACATCAAAAGAATATCATCAGCGGCATATGCTAGACTGGCCAACATAAAAACTGCCTTGAGAAACTTGTGTAAGGAATCTTTCAGAACCCTGTATACCACTTATGTAAGACCAATCCTGGAGTATGCAGCTCCAGCCTGGAGTCCATACCTAGTTAAACACAAGACAAAGTTAGAGAAGATTCAGCGGTATGCCACCAGGCTCGTCCCGGAACTGAGAGGATTGAGCTACGAGGAAAGGCTAAAGGAGCTGAACCTCACATCCCTGGAAACAGAAGAGTAAGGGGAGACATGATAACCACCTACAAAATTCTCAGGGAAATTGACAGGGTGGACAAAGACAAACTCTTCAGCACGGGTGGGACACGAACAAGGGGACACAGGTGGAAACTTAGTACCCAGATGACCCACAGAGACGTTAGAAAGAATTTTTTCAGTGTCAGAGTAGTAAATAAATGGCAGTGATGTGGTGGAGGCTGACTCCATACACAGTTTCAAATGTAGATATGATAGAGCCCAGTAGGCTCAGGAATCTGTACACCTGTTGATTGACGGTTGAGAGGCGGGACCAAAGAGCCAGAGCTCAACCCCCGCAAGCACAATTAGGTGAGTACACACGTCCAAGCACAGGACCCAGCACACACACGTCCAAGCACAGCACCCAGCACACACACACGTCCAAGCACAGCACCCAGCACACACACACGTCCAAGCACAGCACCCAGCCCACACACACGTCCAAGCACAGCACCCAGCCCACACACACGTCCAAGCACAGCACCCAGCACACACACACGTCCAAGCACAGCACCCAGCCCACACACACGTCCAAGCACAGCACCCAGCACACACACACGTCCAAGCACAGCACCCAGCCCACACACACGTCCAAGCACAGCACCCAGCCCACACACACGTCCAAGCACAGCACCCAGCCCTCACTGACCCAAAATCTCTTCACCAACTCTGGTCATTGAGGTCCCCTCGGGTCCCAAGACTCATACAGTCATAAACTTCCACCGTTCCCTTGGAAACTTTAAACATGAGATGTGTGCCCGGACGGGAGGCGGTAAGGACACCGACCTACCGAACACCACTGAAGGTAGGAACACGTGAAACGTCTTGAGAATGGTCCAGGACGGACCGAAACGTCGTCGTCCCTTCACCTTCTAGTGTGTGGTCTGGTCAACGCGTGAATCGTCACCTCCGCCCTCTGTCCCAACCTCATCCTGTCAACAATGGCTTTCCACCACCCAACCTCAGGTCCGTCTTAACGTCAGAAACCTCAGAGAAACCCCAGAAACCCCAGAGAATAACTACAGCAACCTCTAACCTCTGAGGACAACCTCAGAACCCAGCTGAGGTGAGCCTCAGGTGTGCAGACACAGCTCAGAGGCTCGTCTCGGGGGGAGAATGACTTATCTCCAGTATCTTATAACAGTCAGTGGCTGAGACCTTTTGACGTGTAAGGGAATATTCTCCAGGATGTGTGAATATCCTGTCCTCTCCTCTACTGTTACTTCCCACCCCTCACTACCTTTCTCTCTCTTCTCCTCTCACTCTCTCCTCCCCTCTCTCCTTCCCCTCTCTCATACCTCACCTCTCAGAAAAATGTAGGATATATATATATATATATATATATATATATATATATATATATATATATATATATATATATATATATATATATATATATATATATTACCCACTAGTCCTCAGTGTGTTATAGTGGGTAAAGTATTAGATATGCTAAGGTGTATGGTATATGTATGTTTGTGACACACATATCTCAAAGGCAGCACATGCAGCAGTTAAGACTAGAATCTGTTTTGTGATAAGCTAAAAACTGTAAAATTGAAGGGGGAAGGTGGGGGGGGGGGGAAAATTGAAGGGGGGAGGGCACCACCGCCCTCACCATACAGTGGGAGGGTGAGCACCACCGCCCTCACCATACAGTGGGAAGGAGAGCACCACCACCCTCACCATACAGTGGGAGGGAGAGCACCACCACCCTCACCATACAGTGGGAGGGTGAGCACCACTGCCCTCACCATACAGTTGCGAGGGAGAGCACCACCACCCTCACCATACAGTGGGTGGGTGAGCACCACCACCCTCACCATACAGTGGGAGGGTGAGCACCACCACCCTCACCATACAGTGGGAGGGAGAGAGCACCACCGTCCTCACCATACAGAGGGAGGGTGAGCACCACCGTCCTCACCATACAGTGGGAGGGAGAGCACCACCGCCCTCACCATACAGTGGGAGGGTGAGTACCACCACCCTCACCATACAGAGGGAGGGTGAGCACCACCGTCCTCACCATACAGAGGGAGGGAGAGCACCACCGTCCTCACCATACAGAGGGAGGGTGAGCACCATCACCCTCACCATACAGAGGGGAAGGCTGGGGTTCCCATCCTCACTCGTCGAACGGCTGCTGAATATGCAGGTGTGCAAATTCCCACCTGACAGGCTCCCTGCCGTGTGCACTCGTATCCTCCACTCCCACTCATGTTCTCCACCTGTATGTGGGGGGACGCCGCCCCCGCCACCCTACATATACGCTACACATATATGTTTTAGTGTACTTGGTCTGCAGGAGTTCCTGTAAGCATATTTCGTTAAATATCACCTCATTTCTGGAGAACCCCAAACGCCATTACCGTATGACAGTGTGTGGTCGGGTGGAGTGGTAAACCCTGACTGGTCTCCGGGTCGGGGCCTCCAGAACCTCCCAGTGAGTTCAGTAGAGTTCCAGGTTGGTTGACTTTTGTACCATCGTGGCTGAGTCGGTTATCTGGGTCTGGGAATCACCACAACGCGGGTTCATGTCACTCCAAAATCACTTCCAAATGTATGGAAGATTATAAACATGGGCGCTTCTCACTGACGCTAGATGCTACTTGCTTACACAGGTCAAGTTTAAGGTACACTACACGCAACAACAATGGTGCACTAAGTTTATACTAGATGCTGTTAAGTTAAACTATTCACGAGCTTAGTTCACATAAAACTCAGGAATATTGGTATACAGGTAAACTAGACTTCAGTTAAAGTGCATCTAAGTTAACGTGGCAAAGTTGTACTCAATTTGACTTTATCCAACTTTAAAGTTACTATAAGGACTATCAGGGGGGGACACTGCTGCCTCCTCGGTTCCTGTCCGGAAGCGGCGCAACTCCAAGGGATCCATAACCTTTAAACACTCATTGTAACAATGTATGCTTTGTAACCTTTAAAGTCCTATTAAAGCACAATTATATTATATTATATTTTATATATATATATATATATATATATATATATATATATATATATATATATATATATATATATTTATATATATATATATATATATATATATATATTTCAGGCACAGATCTTCTCGATATTCCTTACGTTTTTCTTCACTGAAGCAGGAAGAAACGCCTGCGTAAAGGCGGGAAGGGGGGGGGTGGTAATTGGGCATAAATGGGGACGAATAATGCGGGAAAAAGTTATTTACAAATTTCCAATGAGCACCATCGGAGAAAGAGTGGTTAGTAGTAGGCAAAAAAACAATCTAAAACTGTCGTTATGTAGATGACAATATTCGTCACAGTAAAAGATCCAGATGAACTAATGGATCTAAAAAGCCGTCCAGAGAGAGAGAGAGAGAGAGAGAGAGAGAGAGAGAGAGAGAGAGAGAGAGAGAGAGAGAGAGAGTGTGTCAGGACTCACATGATGCACTTTATGCCCATTATACACGTACTTTAGTTTGGTCTTTGAGTGTGTTCAGAACTAAATTACCTGGTGTTGTTCAGTAAGGTATTATGATGTCCTTAATAACCGTCCAGACCTTGATAATCTCAACATTATATAACTAACACGAGGTAAACACTCCAAGATAAAGTCCCTCACAAACAAACATATTCTTTCCGCTCCAAAAGCAGATTTCGGAAAGCAACTAATATTAGAGAGTAAAGGTAGGAGAGGAGACGCCAGGTGGCGGCGGAAGGGAAGCCTGTGGCAACATGAGAGACTACACTTGGGGATTATTCTGGCGTGTTGATGGCCGCGCTCCACGCCACCTCCCATTAAGCGTCCAACAAACTGACTTTACAAAACACTCACACAAATGGGTCTCACTGATTCCTGAGTAGTGAAGAGGACTGGCCGGGATAGGGGATTTCTCGCAGATCAAAGCTCTGTTGTATGTAAAGGGTAGGCTGGCTGTTTGATACTGCAGGCAGACCAACTGGTTAAGCTGGCTTGCTAGCTGGTTAAGGTGACTGGCTGGCTAGTGTGTGTGTGTGAGCTCTGGTAGGTGATCCAGGCAGGAGTGTGGGAGAGTGACCGCTGTTGTTGATTCACCACCTCTTGTCAGCACAACTCTGTATTATAAACCTGTGTTTACACTGTATCCGGATAAGGTGTGCGATATCCGGCGCCTATTGTAGTGGAGAAGGTGTGACGCTTGGCACCAGCTGGCTTCACCTTGAGTATCATTCACAGTTTGTTGTGTAGTTTATCTGATGTATAATGTTAAGTTATGAATGCGCAGGTGATGTTAAATACTTGTGGGTGCTTATTGTAGTGGTGATCAACCACCATCAATTACATCCACACCACCACTACACCCACACTACCACTACACCCACACCACCACTACACCCACACTACCACTACACCCACACTACCACTACACCCACACTACACCCTCACCACCACTACACCCACACCGCCACTACACCCACACCACCAATACACCCACACTACACCCACACCACCACTACACCCACACCACCACTACTCCCACACCACCACTACACCCTCACCACCACTACACCCACACCGCCACTACACCCACACCACCAATACACCCACACTACACCCACACCACCACTACACCCACACCACCACTACTCCCTCACCACCACTACACCCTCACCACCACTACACCCACACCACCACTACACCAACACCACCACTACACCCACACCACCACAACACCAACACCACCACTACAACCACACCACCACTACACCCTCACCACCACTACACCCACACCACCACTACAATAGTCCCAATATTCAAAGGAGGGGACAGAAATGAGGCACTAAACTACCGACCATTGTCATTGACAAGTATTCCTTGTAAAGTGTTTGAGAAAGTAATTAGGTCAAGAATGGTGGATCATCTAGAGAGGATCAACTTTGTGACAAAAAATCATCATAGATTTAAACATGAAAAATCGTGCCTGGCAAACCTAATTGAGTTTGATAACAAGGTTAATAAATTAAGACAGGAAAAGGAAGTCTGGGTAGACTATTTTTTTAGACTGTTAAAAGGCATTTGAGACTGTTCCCCATGAAAGAAAGTACACGATGGAGAATCAGGTTGGGATAACTGGGAAAACAATGGACTGGGAGTACCTGAAGGACAGAAAGCAAAGAGTCACAGTCACAGAAGAGGATTCAAGCTGGAGGAATATAACAAGAGGGGTCCCACAAAGCTCTGTCTGAGACCGCAGCTGTTCCTAATTTATGGGAAGGATCTACCCGAGGGAGTGAGCTCACACATGTCAATGTTTGTTGATGATTCAAAGCTGATGAGGGACGTGAAAGGTGAGGACTGCAGGAAATTACAGGACCAGGACAAACTCCAGGAGTGGTCCGACAGGTGGTTGCTGGAGTTCAATCCCAATAAGTGCAAGGTAATGAGGTTGGGAAAATGAGATAGGAGACCAGAAGGCATCTAGATCATACAGAAAAGATGAACATTTTAACAGATCTGAACGTCATGTTTCAAGTGGTCTGAGGCTAGATAAATTAAGCTTTACAAAGCTTTACATAAACATTCACATACATGATTAAAGTGTCGGGCTGCTTGATCTTCTATGCTAAGCGTTGGGTCACGATGTTGTTGTCGAGTGAGAACTGGAGAACTTGAAGGTTTCACAATATCTTCATGACCCTAAACTCCTCCCCCTTTATAGGTTACTCCCTTTAGTGCTGGAATGTTGTTGCATGACCCAACCCTCCCCACCTGTGTCTCTCACACCCACCCTCAAAACACCGCCTTAATGAACTTCATTTAGTTCATAAATTTAAAGAATTAACTTCAATCATGTTGAATTTAATGAATTAACGTTAATCTGGGTTCAGACGAGGAGTCACAATAACGTGGCTGAAATATGTTGATCAAACCACACACTAGAAAGTGAAGGGACGACGACGTTTCGGTCCGTCCTGGGCCATTCTCAAGTCGATTATGAGAATAATCCAAGACGGACCGAAACGTCGTCGTCCCTTCACTTTCTAGTGTGTGGTTTGGTCAACAATCTAGGTTCATCAATCGTTGATGAACCCAGCGGCCATCTCCATAGGCAGATCTATTAATATTTATCATACAGTGATGTAAAAAATATATTTTCTCAAATACATACTGCTCTGGGGACGGTGGCTGGGGGTGGAGACAGAGCCCAGGACGGCGCCGGTCCAGTTTCGTCAGGAAACACTATTAAACTAGAAAAGTAAAAAAGGAGAGATTGCGTTGGATGTGTTGATGTTGGCCCGGGGAACATTAACTGTTGGGAGGTAGGTTGGTCCTCTGGCTAATTATACTTGAGTATACTTAACTATTTTTGTGCGCTATGTAACCATTGGTGAAGATCTAAAGCATTAACTGCTTTGTTAACTTGGTCCGTCTGTGTGAGTGTCTCTCTGTGTGTGTTCACCTAGTTGTGCTTGCGGGGGTTGAACTCTGACTCTTTCGGCCCGCCTCTCATTGATTGCGATCAATCAACTTATTTTTTTCACACACACACACACACACACACACACACACACACACACACACACACACACACACACACACACACACACACACAGGAAGCAGCCCGTAGCAGCTGCCTAACTAACTCCCAGGTACCTAGATACTGCTAGGTGAACAGGAGCTTCAGGATGAAAGAAATTCTGACCATTTGTTTCCGCCTCGGCTGGGAATCAAACCCGGGCCCATAGGACTACGACCCCCGAGCGCTGCCCCCTCAGCTCAGCTGCGAGGCTTTGAGTGTATCCCTGTGTGAGTGTGAGTGTGTCTTGAGTCAATGTCCACCTTGAACTATGTGCTCACCATTGTGAACAGTGTAGTGTGAAGCAGCCGTCTTAGTGATAAGTCTGAAATTAAAAACAAGTCAGTCATAATAGTGTGTAAGGTACTTGTTATTAATTCCCAGTGATAGGGGACAGGAAGCCTGTACGTATATTCATCGAGGCACCGTAAGGCAACTACTGATCGTCTCCAGGATGCAACTCACAACAGTTGTGTTACTCCTGTTTTACTTTTTGGTGAAAAGAAGTATGAGGTGAAAGGAAACATACCCAACCGTTTCTGTCCTGCCCGGGATGGAATCCGAGTCGCTCGGCTGGTTGTGAGGAGAGGACGATGACAACTGTGTCAACTTCAACAAATTTTTAATCTGGAGTTTCATATTATAAATATTCTGTTAGAAGCCTTGCTAAGTTACACGACTCATTTGTTGACTGAAAATGTTCACTATAATGGCTAGTAAACAGGGCCGGATGGCTCAATAGGACAAGTAGGCCATGGCCTCGGGCCCACTAGCACCAGGGGGCCCAGCAGGACCAGGGGGCCCAGCAGGACCAGGGGGGGGCGGGCAGCAGGACTAGAGGGCCCAGCAGAACCAGGGGGAACCATTGGAAACCTTACCTTACCTTTGTCAAGTCTACCTCTTGTATATACTTTCTGATCACTCAATTCTACCTGTAGTCGAGTTGAGATTATTGCAATGTTCTACTCTTATACAAAATTAATTTAATTGTAGAATGAATTTTGCATAAAAATTGTTCCTTTGAATATGATGCACTAACGAGCTGTTGTTTATTATCTCAGGTAAGGCGGTGCAGGTGAGCCGTGTGTTGCTGATCTCAGCTGATGGCTCAGCTGTTACATGGGTGAGTAAGTTTATCATTGTTTACTGTGAACAGATGACGTTTCACTGCGAGTGTTTGCCGGTTTTTTGTCCAGCAATTGTAGGTTAACTTAGGTAAGTTTTTGTGAATAACATGACTGGTTTATTACACAGAAAATGGTCAAAAGTTGTGAAATTTGAATTTCAATCAGGTTTTGTCTCTTCACAAGAACCTCTCTTTCCTTCACCTGTTGCTTTGTCTCTCTTACCTCCTCTATCCCTTCTTCACCTCTCTCTCTCTCTCTCTTCCTCACCTCTCTCTCTCTCTCTCTTTCGGGTATGGGGACGACCCTCCCCATACCCAAGGTAAGGACGACACTCCCCATACCCAAGGTAAGGACAACACTCCCCATACCCAAGGTAAGGACAACACTCCCCATACCCAAGGTAAGGACGACACTCCCCATACCCAAGTTAAGGACGACACTCCCCATACCCAAGGTAAGGACAACACTCCCCATACCTAAGGTAAGGATGACCCTCCCCATACCCAAGGTAAGGACGACCCTCCCCATACCCAAGGTAAGGACGACCCTCCCCATACCCAAGGTAAGGACGACCCCTCCCCATATCCAAGGTAAGGACGACCCCTCCCCATACCCAAGATAAGGACGACCCTCCCCATACCCAAGGTAAGGACGACCCCTCCCCATACCCAAGATAAGGACGACCCTCCCCATATCCAAGGTAAGGACGACCCCTCCCCATACCCAAGATAAGGACGACCCTCCCCATATCCAAGGTAAGGACGACCCCTCCCCATACCCAAGATAAGGACGACCCTCCCCATACCCAAGGTAAGGACGACCCCTCCCCATACCCAAGGACGACCCACACTGGTGGTAGCTTCATTGTATTCGTTTAAAAAAACAAAAAAGAGAAAAACTGGTTATTTTTCAAATTGGTTTTTTCTATGTTCTTACCAGGTAGACCCCACACGGTGCGCCTCCCCTGACCCCAGTGTGACCCCGTGTACCCCACGGAGGTCAGAGAAAACATGATCCAGACATACAAAATACTTGGTGGTATTAAAGGTAGTAATATGCAGGTTAAGCAGTAACGAAACAAGAGGACATTGATGGAAGCTTTGTCGGCAGACGAGCCACAGTCGTGTGAGGAAACACAACACAATTTATGTACATTTATAGAAATTGACGTCGAGACGACATTGCGTTAGTCACACTCGATCGACAGTAGAATGTGCAAGGTTTAAGAGCTGAAGTTCAATCCTCTAGGCACAAATAGGCGAGTACACACACACACACACACACACACACACACACACACACACACACTGAAACAACTAGGTGAATACACACACACACACACACACACACACACACACACACACACACACACACACACACACACTGAAACAACTAGGTGAATACACACACACACACACATAGCAGTGATATATAACCCTCCACCAAACGACAGAAGACCCAGGCAAGAGTATGACAACAACAAGATGGCAGTTAACACTATAATTGAGAGAGCACCCGCTGCTGCTTGTAGAAACTGATTCCATCTGCTCATAATGGGGGACTTCAGTCACGGAAGGATAGACTGGGAGAAGAAGGAACCGCATGGAGGTGAGGATACATGGAGAGCTAAACTATTGGAGGTGGCGACAAGAAACATTTTAAAACAGCATGTCAGGGGACCTGCAAGAATGAGAGGAAACGATGAACCAGCGAGACTTGACCTAGTCTTCACTCTGAACGACTTCGACATAAGGGAAATCGGTTTCCAAGCTCCCGTAGGAATGAGTGATCACAGTGTAATAATGTTTGAGTATCTGGTCGAAGTAGGAATTAATTAATGTACTCAAGGAAGAGACCTGAAAACAAAAGGATGGCATTCCGAAAGGATAACTATGAGGAGATAAGAAAATTCCTTACAGATATAACTTGGGAAACAGAGCTCAGAGGAAAGACGGCCAAAGACATGATGGACTTCATCACACAGAAGTGTAAGGAGGCCGTAAACAAGTTCGTCCCAATCCAAAAGGAAAAAAAATAAATGCAGGTGAGAAACCCATGGTTTAATCAGAGATGTTAGCTAGCAAAGCAACTAAATACAAGGGCGTGGAGAAACTATACAAATAACAGGACACTTGAGAGCAGAGAAAGATACCAGAGTGCCAGGAATGAATACGTTAGGGTGAGAAGAGAGGCAGAAGGACAACACGAAAATGATATTGCAAACACTGCAAAGACTCAACCTAAATTGCTGCACATCCACATCAGGAGAAGAACAACAGTGAAGGAAAAGGTAATAAAACTGAGGATAGGGGGCAGACAGATTCACTTCAAACGACAAGGAAGTGTGCGAGGAGCTCAATAAGGAATTCCAGGAGGTCTTCACAGTAGAGCAAAGAGACGTCCCAGAGAGAAGAGAAGAAATATCTAACCAAACACCACTAGATGAGTTTGTGATTAACAGGAGATGGGGGAGGTGAGAAAGCATCTGCTAGAGTTGGAAGTGACAAAGGCTATAGGCCCGGATGGAATCTCCCCTTGGATGCTGAAGGAAGGAGCAGAAGCTCTGTGTCTGCCACTCTCCATAGTGCATAACAAATCACTGGTAACAGATGAACTATCAAAAATTTGGAAGAAGGCTAATGTAGTCCCGATATACAAGAAGGGTGATAGACAGGAGGCACTGAACTACAGGCCAGTGTCCCTAACTTGCATTTCATGCAAGCTGATGGAGAAGATTGTGCGAAGAAAGCTAGTGGAACATCTGGAGCGAAAGAACTGCAACACAACATCAACATGGGTTCAGTGATGACAAATCATGTCTCACAGGATTAATAGAATTCTATGACCAGGCAACAGAAATCAGGCAAGAAAGAGAGGGCCGAGCAGACTGCATAGTTTTGGAGTGCCAGAAAGCCTTTGACACAGTACCACATAAGAGGCTGGTGCATAAACTGGAGATGCAGGCAGGAGTGAAAGGGAAGGTACTCCATTGGATAAAGGAGTACCTAAGCAACAGAAGACAGGGAGTCACTGTGAGGGGGAGGTCTCGGAGTGGCGAGGCGTCATCAGTGGAGTCCCACAGGGATCAGTCCTTAGACCTATACTGTTTCTGATATATATAAATGATCTCCCAGAAGGAATAGACTCGTTTCTTTCATTGTTTGCTGATGATGCAAAAATTATGAGGAGGATTAAGACAGGATGATAGTATAAGGCTACAAGATGACAGAGAAACTGAAGAAATGGTCTAACAAATGGCTATTAAAGTTCAACCCAAGTAAATGTAAGGTAATGAAACTAAGTGGAGGAAATAGAAGGCCACACACTGGATACCGAATGGGAGATGAAATCCTTCACGAAACGGACAGAGAGAAAGATCTAGAAGTTGATATCACGCCAAACCTGTCTCCAGAAGCCCACATCAGAAGAATAACATCAGCGGCGTATGCGATTCTGGCTAACATCAGAACAGACTTCAGAAACTTGTGTAAAGAATCATTCAGAACCTTGTATACCACATATGTAAGACCAATCCTGGAGTATGCGGCCCCAGCATGGAGCCGTACCTTGTCAAGCACAAGACGAAGCTGGAAAAGTTCAGAGGTATGCCACTAGACTAGTCCCAGAACTAAGAGCTATGAGTTACGAGGAAAGGCTGAGTAAACTGCTCCTCACGTCGCTGGAAGACAGAAGAGCTCGGGGAGACATGATCACCACATACAAAAATCTCAGGGGAATTGACAGGGTAGACAAGGATGGATTATTTATCACGGGTGGCACACGCACAAGGGGACACAGGTGGAAGCTTAGTGCCCAAATGAGCCGCAGAGACATTAGAAAGAACTTTTTCAGTGTCAGAGTAGTTAGTAAATGGAATGCATTAGGAAGTGATGTGGTGGAGGCTGACTCCATACACAGTTTCAAATGTTGCTTTGGTATTCCCTTATCCAATAGAGTACCTTCCCTGTGTGTGTGTGTGTGTGTGTGTGTGTGTGTGTGTGTGTGTGTGTGTGTGTGTGTGTGTGTGTGTGTTTGTGTGTGTATGTGTGTGTGTTAAAGTGAAATATATGTAGTAGACATAATATAGAAAAATTGATCGGTTAGAAAGGCGGGGTCCAAGAGCTAATAGCTCATTTCTGCAGACACAAACACTAAATACAAAGAGTAAACACACACACAAACATGCAGAAAGGCTCCCAAGTTACATATAGCACACGAGACATGTGTGGACTGTGTCGTATGTGGACTTTTGTCCACCAGAAAAATACAACAATTGGTCATTGCATTTTTGGGAAAAAAATAAAAAACTGTTGTAAAGTAATTATAAAATAATATATAAAAAGCGATAAATATATTTTAAGGAAAGGCCTTTTGTGCGAAATGGGGAAAAAAACATTGTCAAAAAGTAATTGGTTTTGTGCAGGGAAAATATATATGTTTTTGGAAAGTTAATCGCTCAGCGTGAGGAAATGAATGCGGATTGGTATTGTTGTTGTGGGTGTGTTGTTGTTGTAATGTTGTGACCACCTGGTGTTGTGACCCCCATGGTGTTGTGACCCCCTGGTGTTGTGACCCCCCTGGTGTTGTGACCCCTGGTGTTGTGACCCCCCTGGTGTTGTGACCCCCCTGGTGTTGTGACCCCCTGGTGTTGTGACCCCCCTGGTGTTGTGACCCCCATGGTGTTGTGACCCCCTGGTGTTGTGACCCCTGGTGTTGTGACCACTGGTGTTGTGACCCCATGGTGTTGTGACCCCCTGGTGTTGTGACCCCCCTGGTGTTGTGACCCCTGGTGTTGTGACCCCTGGTGTTGTGACCCCCCTGGTGTTCTGACCCCCCTGGTGTTGTGACCCCCCCTTGTGTTGTGACCCCTGGTGTTGTGACCCCCCTGGTGTTGTGACCCCTGGTGTTGTGACCCCCTGGTGTTGTGACCCCCTGGTGTTGTGACCCCCTGGTGTTGTGACCCCCTGGTGTTGTGACCCCCCCTGGTGTTGTGACCCCCTGGTGTTGTGACCCCTGGTGTTGTGACCCCCTGGTGTTGTGACCCCCTGGTGTTGTGACCCCTGGTGTTGTGACCCCCCTGGTGTTGTGACCCCCCTGGTGTTGTGACCCCCGTGGTGTTGTGACCCCCAGGTGTTGTGACCCCCTGGTGGTTGTGACCCCCTGGTGTTGTGACCACCAGGTGTTGTGACCTCCTTGGTGTTGTGACCCCTGGTGTTGTGACCCCTGGTGTTGTGACCCCTGGTGTTGTGACCCCTGGTGTTGTGACCCCCTGGTGTTGTGACCCCCCTGGTGTTGTGACCCCTGGTGTTGTGACCCCCCTGGTGTTGTGACCCCCTGGTGTTGTGACCCCCAGGTGTTGTGACCCCCTGGTGTTGTGACCCCTGGTGTTGTGACCCCTGGTGTTGTGACCCCTGGTGTTGTGACCACCTGGTGTTGTGACCCCTGGTGTTGTGACCACCTGGTGTTGTGACCCCTGGTGTTGTGACCCCTGGTGTTGTGACCCCCTGGTGTTGTGACCCCCCTGGTGTTGTGACCCCTGGTGTTGTGACCCCCTGGTGTTGTGACCCTGGTGTTGTGACCCCTGGTGTTGTGACCCCCTGGTGTTGTGACCCCCTGGTGTTGTGACCCCCCTGGTGCTGTGACCACCCTGGTGTTGTGACCCCCTGGTGTTGTGACCCCCTGGTGTGACCCCTGGTGTTGTGACCCCCTGGTGTTGTGACCCCCTGGTGTTGTGACCCCAGGTGTTGTGACCCCTGGTGTTGTGACCCCTGGTGTTGTGACCCCTGGTGTTGTGACCCCCCTGGTGTTGTGACCCCCTGGTGTTGTGACCCCTGGTGTTGTGCCCCCTGGTGTTGTGACCCCTGGTGTTGTGACCCCTGGTGTTGTGACCCCTGGTGTTGTGACCCCCGTGGTGTTGTGACCCCCAGGTGTTGTGACCCCCTGGTGTTGTGACCCCCTGGTGTTGTGACCCCTGGTGTTGTGACCCCTGGTGTTGTGACCACCTGGTGTTGTGACCCTGGTGTTGTGACCCCTGGTGTTGTGACCCCCTGGTGTTGTGACCCCCTGGTGTTGTGACCCCTGGTGTTGTGACCCCCTGGTGTTGTGACCCCTGGTGTTGTGACCACCCTGGTGTTGTGACCCCCTGGTGTTGTGACCCCCTGGTGTTGTGACCACCTGGTGTTGTGACCCCTGGTATTGTGACCCCCTGGTGTTGTGACCCCCTGGTGTTGTGACCACCCTGGTGTTGTGACCCCCTGGTGTTGTGACCACCCTGGTGTTGTGACCCCCTGGTGTTGTGACCACCTGGTGTTGTGACCCCCTGGTGTTGTGACCACCTGGTGTTGTGACCCCCTGGTGTTGTGACCCCCTGGTGTTGTGACCCCTGGTGTTGTGACCCCCTGGTGTTGTGACCACCTAGTGTTGTGACTCCTGGTGTTGTGACCCCTGGCGTTGTGACCCCTGGCGTTGTGACCCCCTGGTGTTGTGACCCCCTGGTGTTGTGACTCCATGGTGTTGTGACCACCTGGTGTTGTGACCCCTGGTGTTGTGACCCCCTGGTGTTGTGACCCCCTGGTGTTGTGACCACCTAGTGTTGTGACCACCTAGTGTTGTGACCACCTAGTCACAACACCAGGGGGTTTGTGACTAGGGGGTCACAAATAAATATATTCTCTGTATTCCCTCTATTTCAGCAATCTCTCCTGCTGTGAAGGGGGAAGTGAGTACTGAGCAGTACTCAAGACAGGACAACACAAGTTATGTGAATAGTACAACCATTGGGATCCCTGGACTTACTTCCTACATAGTGTACTATATATACACATGTGTACATGACATAACGCTACAGGCGTCGCTTTAGCACAAGACACTACAAAACTTCTGCATTCGTCTTTCCCGACGAGTCCACTTCTATCGTACACTACTCAAGGTTGCCTACCTGAGTCTGTCTTCCCTGGTCCTCACCCGCGAGGTGTTTATCACTCTCAGTAAGTCACGGGTCGGTCCTATACAGTATCGTCACGGTGCCCCAACACCACTTCTACTCTCCACCAACTCGCTGGCAGGATTCCCCCGCTGGCTTAACTTATTACAAGCCTTAACAGACGGACAGTACTTCCATCTAGTAACTCAACTTGGCCATCCCAGGATACGTCGGACCAATCACCAGTACCTCGCTAAGTATCACAGACAAATCACTGCCTGCGCCGACTCGGCCACTTGTTCCCACTGGAACACGTCTTGAGTTCAGAACTGTCCTGCTGAACTGATTCTTGTCGACCAAGATGCCACCCACATCACTTCTGCGGACTACAATGTGATTAGTAAGACATAAACTACACAGGGGCCAGATAAGATCACAGCCTTCCACCGGGGAGCAGAAAATAGGGTCCGGTGCGCTCAACAGATGGCGTCGACATCGTCACACCCAGTAAGCCCAGAACTAAGGCAGCAAAGTAAGCAATTATAAAATGAAGGCACCAAGCCGGGAAGGCTATGTAGCACCATCCCACACCTGCAAAGCTATTTCAAGTACCTTTATCCCTCCTAGTGAGCTTGTTGGGGAATTCCTTGCACTCCAGGATGTTCTTACTCTGTGGGCCGACGAAGACACCAGCTTTGACATTAGACGTCTTAGGGAAGACGTCTTGAAGGTTGTGGAAGGCTGCCCGACACCTTATCTAGTGCTGTGACACATTGTTTCATGAGACCAATGTGCTGTACAGTGGCAGCGTCTGCAGCTTCCTGGGGTCCACTGTGGCCAGTCCCACCTGTGGTAGTGGGCCTTGGTGTCCCGCGCTGTTCCAAAGGTTAAGACAGCTGTCACACATTTTATAACCGCCTTGGAGACCCGCCTGGGAGACCCTCCTGGGAGACCCGCCTGTGAGACCCACCTGGGAGACCCACCTGGGAGACCCACCTGGGAGACCCACCTGGGAGATCCACCTGGGAGACCCACCTGGGAGACCCACCTGGGAGACCCGCCTGGGAGACCCGCCTGGGAGACCCGCCTGGAAGACCCACCTGGGAGACCCACCTGGGAGACCCTCCTGGGAGACCCACCTGGGAGACCCGCCTGGGAGACCCGCCTGGGAGACCCACCTGTGAGACCCACCTGGGAGACCCACCTGGGAGACCCACCTGGAAGACCCTCCTGGGAGACCCACCTGGGAGACCCGCCTGGGAGACCCGCCTGGAAGACCCACCTGGGAGACCCGCCTGGGAGACCCGCCTGGGAGACCCGCCTGGGAGATCCACCTGGGAGACCCACCTGGGAGATCCACCTGGGAGACCCACCTGGGAGATCCACCTGGGAGACCCACCTGGGAGACCCGCCTGGGAGACCCGACTGGGAGACCCGCCTGTGAGACCCACCTGGGAGACCCGCCTGGGAGATCCACCTGGGAGACCCGCCTGGGAGACCCACCTGGGAGACCCGCCTGGGAGACCCACCTGGAAGACCCACCTGGGAGACGCACCTGGGAGACCCGCCTGGGAGACCCACCTGGGAGACCCACCTGGGAGACCCACCTGGGAGACCCGCCTGTGAGACGCACCTGGGAGACCCACCTGGGAGACCCACCTGGGAGACCCACCTGGGAGACCCACCTGGGAGACCCGCCTGTGAGACCCACCTGGGAGACCCACCTGGGAGACCCACCTGGGAGACCCACCTGGGAGACCCGCCTGTGAGACGCACCTGGGAGACCCGCCTGGGAGACCCACCTGGGAGACCCGCCTGTGAGACCCACCTGGGAGACCCGCCTGGGAGACCCGCCTGGGAGACCCGCCTGGGAGACCCACCTGGGAGACCCGCCTGGGAGACCCACCTGGGAGACCCACCTGGGAGACCCACCTGGGAGACCCGCCTGGGAGACCCGCCTGGGAGACCCGCCTGGGAGACCCGCCTGGGAGACCCGCCTGTGAGACCCGCCTGTGAGACCCACCTGGGAGACCCGCCTGGGAGACCCACCTGGGAGACCCACCTGGGAGTTTATGCAGCACTGTATTTATCTAGAATAAATCAATTTCAAAATATCACTGCCCTTGTCTCTCTGCTGGTCACAAAAGCAAAAATTAAGGGGAATAATAACCATTTTGTTTCTCTGGAGACATAAACAACTACAAAATGACAAAAAATACATAAAAATTTGTCACAATAAATGCGGAGTCTCCACCAATAAATAAAAGAGTCTCCTCGGGCTCCTCCAATAAAAGTAGGAGCCTGAGACCTGGGGTAAGCAAGACCAATACCCAGCAATACAAGGACTAACTGACAGTGTCCAACCCGTCCTCCTAAGGTCATCATCAAGGAAACTGTGACTTTAAAGTGGTCTCTCCTAACCTACCAGAGGACCCAAAACAGAAAACGGGACAGTACGCCACTTTCGCCAGCCGCTTTCATTTTCTAGTACGACAATTTTTGCCCTTATGTAACGCATACGAGCGAAAAGCGACGTTGTTTGTAGGAGGGACAGGGAAGGGAATTGTCAGGGCCAAGAACCAAGTCATTACGACTATATAGCACTGGGATGGGATCAGGATAAGGATTTAGGATGGGAGAGGGAAGGACAGGATGGTGTTGACCTAACTGACACGAACATTAAAGTGAGGCGCGGTGTTAGGTGGAGAGTGAGGCAGAACAACAACACAGACACAAAAACATCCCTGACTGGAATTGAGGAAACCAAAACAGGAGGACCATGCAAAGCAAATCCGGGCAAATAATATAATAATGGCTGTATGCAAATGAACTTTCGCCAACACTAGAGCGAGTCAGTTAAGCCTTGCTGGACTGTGTAGTGCTTGCTGGGGGTGTAGGTGGTGTGTGTAGTGCTTGCTGGGGGTGTAGGTGGTGTGTGTAGTGCTTGCTGGGGGTGTAGGTGGTGTGTGTAGTGCTTGCTGGGGGTGTAGGTGGTGTGTGTGGTGCTTGCTGGGGGTGTAGGTGGTGTGTGTAGTGCTTGTTGGGGATATAGGTGGTGTGTGTGGTGCTTGCTGGGGTGTAGGTGGTGTGTGTGGTGCTTGCTGGGGGTGTAGGTGGTGTGTGTAGTGCTTGTTGGGGATGTAGGTGGTGTGTGTGGTGCTTGCTGGGGGTGTAGGTGGTGTGTGTAGTGCTTGCTGGGGGTGTAGGTGGTGTGTGTAGTGCTTGTTGGGGGTGTAGGTGGTGTGTGTAGTGCTTGCTGGGGGTGTAGGTGGTGTGTGTGGTGCTTGCTGGGGGTGTAGGTGGTGTGTGTGGTGCTTGCTGGGGGTGTAGGTGGTGTGTGTGGTGCTTGATGGGGGTGTAGGTGGTGTGTGTGGTGCTTGCTGGGGGTGTAGGTGGTGCGTGTGGTGCTTGCTGGGGGTGTAGGTGGTGTGTGTGGTGCTTGATGGGGGTGTAGGTGGTCTGTGTGGTGGTTGCTGGGGTGTAGGTGGTGTGTGTGGTGCTTGCTGGGGGTGTAGGTGGTGTGTATGGTGCTTGCTGAGGGTGTAGGTGGTGTGTACGGTGCTTGTTGGGGGTGTAGGTGGTGTGTGTACTGCTTGCTGGGGGTGTAGGTGGTGTGTGTGGTGCTTGCTGGGGGTGTAGGTGGTGTGTGTAGTGCTTGCTGGGGGTGTAAGTGGTGTGTGTAGTGCTTGCTGGGGGTGTAGGTGGTGTGTATGTTGTGCTTGCTGGGGGTGTAGGTGCTGTCTGTGTGTAGTGCTTGCTGGGGATGTAGGTGGTGTGTGTGGTGCTTGCTGGGGGTGTAGGTGGTGTGTGTGGTGCTTGCTGGGGGTGTAGGTGGTGTGTGTAGTGCTTGCTGGGGGTGTAGGTGGTGTGTGTAGTGCTTGCTGGGGGTGTAGGTGGTGTGTGTGGTGCTTGTTGGGGGTGTAGATGGTGTGTGTAGTGCTTGCTGGGGGTGTAGGTGGTGTGTGTGGTGCTTGCTGGGGTGTAGGTGGTGTGTGTGGTGCATGTTGGGGGTGTAGGTGGTGTGTGTGGTGCTTGCTGGGGTGTAGGTGGTGTGTGTGGTGCTTGTTGGGGGTGTAGATGGTGTGTGTAGTGCTTGCTGGGGGTGTAGGTGGTGTGTGTGTGGTGCTTGCTGGGGGTGTAGGTGGTGTGTGTGGTGCTTGTTTGGGTGTAGGTGGTGTGTGTAGTGCTTGCTGGGGGTGTAGGTGGTGTGTGTGGTGCTTGTTTGGGTGTAGGTGGTGTGTGTAGTGCTTGCTGGGGGTGTAGGTGGTGTGTGTGGTGCTTCCTGGGGGTGTAGGTGGTGTGTATGTTGTGCTTGCTGGGGGTGTAGGTGGGTGTGTAGTACTTGCTGGGGGTGTAGATGGTGTGTATACTGCTTGCTGGGGGTGTAGGTGGTGTGTGTAGTACTTGCTGGGGGTGTAGGTGGTGTGTGTACTGCTTGCTGGGGGTGTAGGTGTGTAGGTAGTGTGTGTGGTGCTTGCTGGGGGTGTAGGTGGTGTGTGTAGTGCTTGCTGGGGGTGTAGGTGGTGTGTGTAGTGCTTGCTGGGGGTGTAGGTGGTGTGTGTAGTGCTTGCTGGGGGTGTAGGTGGTGTGTGTAGTGCTTGCTGGGGGTGTAGGTGGTGTGTGTAGTGCTTGCTGGGGGTGTAGGTGGTGTGTGTAGTGCTTGCTGGGGGTGTAGGTGGTGTGTGTGGTGCTTGCTGGGGGTGTAGGTGGTGTGTTTAGTGCTTGCTGGAGGTGTAGGTGGTGTGTGTAGTGCTTGCTGCGGGTGTAGGTGGTGTGTGTGGTGCTTGTTGGGGGTGTAGGTGGTGTGTGTGGTGCTTGCTGGGGGTGTAGGTGGTGTGTGTGTGGTGCTTGCTGGGGGTGTAGGTGGTGTGTGTGGTGCTTGTTGGGGGTGTAGGTGGTGTGTGTGGTGCTTGCTGGGGGTGTAGGTGGTGTGTGTGGTGCTTGTTGGGGGTGTAGGTGGTGTGTGTGTTGCTTGCTACAGGTGTTGGTGGTGAGTGTGGTGCTTGCTGGGGGTGTAGGTTGTGTGTGTGGTGCATGCTGGGGGTTGTAGGTGGTGTGTGTGGTGCTTGCTGGGGGGTGTAGGTGGTGTGTGTAGTGCTTGCTGGGGGTGTAGGTGGTGTGTGTGGTGCTTGCTGGGGGTGTAGGTGGTGTGTGTAGTGCTTGCTGGGGGTGTAGGTGGTGTGTGTAGTGCTTGCTGGGGGTGTAGGTGGTCTACAGCTGATGATAATGTTGACTGTCTCGTATACCCTTGTATAAGAAACATGTTGAGAGTTCTTCAGAACGCTTCACGAGTTGCGGAGCTTTCTTATCAAATTCGCTGTTTTCAAGAAACTTTCCTATGATTGACGTCAAGTTAACCGGATGATATTTCACAGCAGTAGATCTGTCCGTTGTCTTCAGTGTTGGGGCCACGTTGGTCACCCTCCACGCACAAGGGACTAGTCCTGTGTTGATTACTTCACTGAATGTGGTTATTAGTGAGTCATAGAATTTCTCTTTGGGCTCGTTTAAGGCAGCTCAGTACTTACTCCATGTGTGCTAACCTAACCTAACCTAACCCTTGAGGTCGAGCCTAGCCCCAGGCCTGGTTAGTGGAGTAGAACTCCCGAAACCCTCTCCAGGTATTTTCCAGGTATACTTGAGCCATGTGTAGGTTAAGAAGGATGTTTGTATTTGGCTTGTATATACGGGCTAGGAGGGCGTGCATGTGAAGGTGTGCCTCGTACAGTGCAGGGGAGTGAGGGAGTGTTGAAGCAAAGTCTTAACGCGACAGTTAAGAGTCAAGTGGCAGTGATGGCTCAAGTGTTACAGGCAGCGCTCACAAACATTGACCAAATGCCTGGTAATACAACAGCTTCTTTATACCGTAAAAACATCAAGAAAACATAGAGAAATAACTCGCAGCTTATCAAGTGCAGACCTTACTGTAGCAGTGCTTCCATTACATGTTGTGTGTCAACTGTACCTCTATACCTTCCTAATACACACACTGGCAAAATATACAAAGAATACCAAATTACCTAATCCAGCCTTCGCTAGGCCTAACTATACAGAAACTTAATTATATAACTTATTATATTTATCTTTGAGAAAATGTAGATTTTGATTACACAGTACAGACAAATTTCTTAGTATGTATTTGAGGAGGGCCACTGCTTCACTTTCTTGTTCACCAATTTGTTCATTAACAAATGTATTAATACTGTTCTTATGGCTCATTCTGGTACTTAATTTTCAACGATTTTTTTTGGCGTCCCAATCATGTGACACAGTCTTACCTGTCCCTTCAGTTGTCTTTTGTTGAGTATTTTGTATGTTATGAACAAGTCTCCTTTCTTCCTTCATAAACAATTACTTTAGGTTTAGTTTCTTTAGTCTTTCTGGTAAATCATGTCTCTCAGCTCCGAGAAGAGTCTGGTGGCATACCAGACGTGATGTAGACTCCTCACTGTCTGGACGGTATAGCGACGGTCTACGGTTCAATCCCCGACTGTCCACAAGTGGTTGGGCACCATTCCTTCCCCCCGTCCCATCCCAAATCCTTACCCTGACACCTTCCCAGTGCTATATAGTCGTTATGGCTGGGTGCGTTTCCCCCTGAAAATTCCCTTCCCCTACCTCAGTGGTGCTGCACAATGCAGGAATGATCACGCACATGTAGAAATCACGTTTCTAAACTTCTTGCTCAGATATCAGACAGCATTTTTTCATGTTGGAAAAAGTAATTAACACAGTTGATATACTGAAGAGTGATCATGAGAAATGTTGTGAGTAATGACAGTTCCCAGGTCATTTTCTCTCTCCGACTCTAAGAAGGTTTCCCCTTCCTAGAGTACAGTGTATCCGCCCACCCCAGCACCCACGTGTATTATTTACACTTTCAGAAGTTGAATTCTAGCAGCCACATTTCAGTTAGATAATTCTTTCAGTTCGTCTAGGTCTTCCTGGAGTTTACCTCAAGCTTCTTCTGTGTTCAGTCATAGAATCTCCATAAAAAAACAATCGCTGATAGAATAGAGCTGATCCCTTCTGGGGATCATTTACACATACACATCAAGAACAGAATGGGCTCCAAAAGTAAACCCTGGAGGACCCCACTGGACGCCTCTCGCCACCTTGGAGACTTATGACTCTCTGTACCTCCCTAATGGTACATGCAGGAGGTAAACTCTTGGATCCCGTCTTCTACTTATGTCCTCTTGTATACAATGTAGCACCTGGCCTGTCGTGCCAGGTGGTGGCAGGGTCTGTATGTGTATAGTGTTGTGTAATGGAATAAGATCGGCGGCGTATGGAAGCCTTGCTCTTATATGCAAATTTAGACGGCTTTGATTGGCCTTGTTTGCATGTTGATA
>NC_059637.1:5669330-5711830 GCF_020424385.1 Procambarus clarkii
CTCACAATTAAATTAGCTGAATTATTGCACCAAATAACTTGTAATTATCTTAGGTTACGAAATTTTCTGATTATTTATTGTCACATTTCCTAATAAAATTTGCGTATTTAAATTGTAATTATGTGTAATCATCTTCAGTTTTCCTTACCAATACCACTGTAGACAAATCTTTAATATCCACATATTTTTTAAACCAGAGTTCAGTGTTTATAAAATGGAAGAATGGTTCTGTATCATCATATCACGCAAGAAGAGCCACACATATATGTTGATCATCTGATAAACTTAGCAGACTCAAACTGGCTTAACTTATTACAAGCTCATCTGATAAACTCAAACTTCCTGTAGGTGCTACCGCCTACAGGAAGGGTATGAGTTGCATAATAAACTATACTAACCTTCTTTTATGGCCGTTTTGAGGATAACGACTTGAAAGATCAATTTACTGACAATAACAAATAAATTATGAGGATTCTATAAAAGTAATTTTATGTATTTACTAGAGAAGAATTGTATATTTTACCTGCCGCTCAACACATCTTTGTATGGGGTGAAAATGGCACGTTAGCTTGAATAGTTGTTCCCAGTTAGGAAATATTAAAGTAAAAAATACTCGCTTAGTCCCCAGGACCAGACAAAAAAAATTGCCAGGGTCCTTAAAAATTTTTAAGGATGAGTTAAATTATCCTTTGTCTTACATATTAAATATGTTATTAGAGTGGAGCTGTGATGATAAATGATGGAGGGTAGCAGATGTGAAGGCCAGTGTTAAGAGAGGGAAAAGATCACTTGTTGAACCATTCGTTCTCTGTTGTTCATCATATAATAAATGATTTAGTCACAGGATTAAACAGCAGCATTTTCATATTTGAAGTTAATGCAAAATTATAGAGGAAAAAATATTCAGATGAATACACACCATCACATGAGGACGACCTTGATAAAGTTACAATGAACGGAAAATTGTTAGATTCAGTTTAACTCTGACATTCCTAGGATAGTTAGAGTAGGCAATTATTAAGAAAACTTTCTAACATCTAACTCGTCTGATTCTCAAGCTTCCATCCATGTTCTCTTGTTCTACTGGTATGCGTTACAAATATTTCCTCCCATTTTTACTGTGTCAATCCCCCTAAGTATTTTATATATCTCTATAATGTCCCTCCTTTCTCTTCTCTTTTCTAGTGGTGTCAGATCTAGTTCTTTCAGTCTTTCTTCATAATCTATTTTGACTTTTTGCTAGTGTAAAATGTGCTAGAGAGGTTTCCCTATTTATTTGTACCTCGAGTTGTTTGTTTGTTTGTTATGCCCATTCCAGTGAGTCACACTTCCCATATGTCTCAAGTCTTTTGATGGGTGTACTCACCTATTTGTGCCTGCTGGAACGAGCTCTAGCTCTTGGATCCCGCTGTACTCTCCTAGTTGTACTCACCAAGTTGTGCTTGCGGGGGTTGAGCTCTGGCTCTGTGGTCCCGCCTCTCAACTGTCAATCAACTGGTGTACAGGTTCCTGAGCCTACTGGGCTCTATCATATCTACACTTGAAACTGTGTATGGAGTCAGCCTCCACCGCATCACTGCCTAATTCATTCCATTTGTTAACTACTCTAACACTGAAAAAGTTCTTTCTAACGTCCCTGTGGCTCATGTGGGTACTCATTCTCCACCTGTGTCCCCTTGTTCGTGTACTACCTGTGTTAAACAGTTTATCTTTATCTATCCTGTCAATTCCTCTGAGAAGTTTGTAGGTAGTGATCATATCTTCCCTTACTCTTCTGTCTTCCAGTGTCGTGAGGTGCTTTTCACGCAGCCTTTCTTCGTAACTCATGCCTCTTAGTTCTGGGACTAGCCTAGTGGCATACCTCTGAACTTTTTCCAGCTTCGTCTTGTGCTTGACAAGGTACGGGCTCCATGCTGAGGCTGCATACTCCAGGATTGGTCTTATATATGTGGCATACAAGGTTCTGAATGATTCCTTACACTGGTTCCTGAAGTTGTGTGTGTGTGTGTGTGTGAGTGTGTATGTGTGTGTGTGTGCGTGCGTCTGTGTGTGCACTCACTTAGTTGTGCTTGCGGGGGTTGAGCTTTGACTCTTTGGTCTCTTTGTGTGCGTGTGAGTGCTTGCGTATGTGTGCTGGTGGGCGTATAGAGGCAGCTGTGGATAGTATCTGTGTTTATTGGGTTTTACTGTGTTTGATCTAACTTGTCAAAGGGTCACACCATAAAACTGCACCATCACTACTAGGCCTCGTTGCCAGTGACAGCTGATCTCCTCTCTCTCTCTCTCTCTCTCTCTCTCTCTCTCTCTCTCTCTCTCTCTCTCTCTCTCTCTCTCTCTCTCTCTCTCTCTCTCTCTCTCTCTCTCTCTCTCTCTCTCCCTCTCTCTCTCTCCCTCTCTCTCTCTCTCTCTCTCTCCCTCTCTCTCTCCCTCTCTCTCTCTCTCTCTCTCTCTCTCTCTCTCTCTCTCTCTCTCTCTCTCTCTCTCTCTCTCTCTCTCTCTCTCTCTCTCTCTCTACCTTGCTCACTCCAGCTCCAGGTATTGTAGTTCAACACAACACTGCGGAGAATTGTGTTGTCAGGGGCCACTGGAAAACTCCATCAACATGTTTTCCACCTGATGTATTCCTGGTATAATTTTATCATACATGAAAGGTGCTGAGAGCAACAACAGCTTCGTAAAGCATATTATTACATTGTGTGGATTTGAATAAAATGGATTCCTGATATGCAATGTTGGATTGCTATGGCATATTTTGGTGTTTATATATTGGTTTATTTATAGAGGGGCTCCGCTCGTTTAGTAATATATTTATCGCTCATTTCATTTGTTTTGTGTCAAGAGCTTAATTAAGAACTTTAAAACACCAAAATGGAATTACCTTAAATTTGACCGGATTGGACCCGAAGCTTTATGGAATAACATCAAACTTTAAAATGACCTTAAATTTATGAAGGCTTTATTTTGTAGCAACTCCTACCATTTATAAAGGCTTTAAAAACAACGTCCTTTAATTTACCATTAGTTTATTGACATAATACTTCATTAACTTTACCGTAAGGAAGATGTAACCCCTGGTGGCTGGGCAGGGAACTAATTATATAACGGTGGACCATTATATATAACTGGACCATTATAAATATCTGGACCATTATATATTACTGGACCATTATCAAGCCAAAATCGACTTGATAATGGTCCAGGACGGACCGAAACATCGTCGTCTCCTCATCTTCAGGTGTGTGGTCTGGTCTCCTTTATATAACGATGTTTACAAGTCTGTGTTTATAGATGTCTATGGAGGCATGATAGCAGTTTGGTTATCCTGATGTGAAGCTGCACCAGCCAGGATGGTTATCCTGATGTAAAGCTGCATCAACAAACACGTTATCTATCCTTTGATGTCTCTACACGTAGTTAAAAGAGGTTTATTGTGTTGGCGTTCCATAGTTATTCATTTATGCTTTGTTCGTGTTTATGAAGTGCGACCAACCACGCGAAAACAAACCAGGGGACACCTACGCCAACGTTAACGACCTGACTGAGAACATCTGTTGCACAGACTTCAGTTAATGACCTTAACTGTTGCACAAACTCCAGTAAATGACCTTAACTGTTGCACAGACTCCAGTAAATAATCTCAGCTGATGCAAAGACTCCACTAAGTGACCTCAACTGTTGCATAGACTCCACTAAGTGACCTCAAGTGTTGCACAGACTCCAGTAAATGACCTCAAGTGTTGCACAGACTCCAGTAAATGACCTCAACTGTTGCACAGACTCCAGTAAATGACCTCAACTGTTGCACAGACTCCAGTAAATGACCTCAAGTGTTGCACAGACTCCAGTAAATGACCTCAAGTGTTGCACAGACTCCAGTAAATGACCTCAAGTGTTGCACAGACTCCAGTAAATGACCTCAACTGTTGCACAGACTCCAGTAAATGACCTCAAGTGTTGCACAGACTCCAGTAAATGACCTCAAGTGTTGCACAGACTCCAGTAAGTGACCTCAACTGTTGCACAGACTCCAGTAAATGACCTCAAGTGTTGCACAGACTCCAGTAAATGACCTCAAGTGTTGCACAGACTCCAGTAAGTGACCTCAACTGTTGCACAGACTCCAGTAAATGACCTCAAGTGTTGCACAGACTCCAGTAAATGACCTCAAGTGTTGCACAGACTCCAGTAAGTGACCTCAAGTGTTGCACAGACTCCAGTAAATGACCTCAAGTGTTGCACAGACTCCAGTAAGTGACCTTAACTGTTGCACAGACTCCAGTAAATGTCCTCAAGTGTTGCACAGACTCCAGTAAATGACCTCAAGTGTTGCACAGACTCCAGTAAATGACCACAACTGTTGCACAGACTCCAGTAAATGACCTCAAGTGTTGCACAGACTCCAGTAAATGACCTCAAGTGTTGCACAGACTCCAGTAAATGACCTCAAGTGTTGCACAGACTCCAGTAAGTGACCTCAAGTGTTGCACAGACTCCAGTAAATGACCTCAAGTGTTGCACAGACTCCAGTAAGTGACCTCAACTGTTGCACAGACTCCAGTAAATGACCTCAAGTGTTGCACAGACTCCAGTAAATGACCTCAAGTGTTGCACAGACTCCAGTAAATGACCTCAACTGTTGCACAGACTCCAGTAAGTGACCTCAACTGTTGCACAGACTCCAGTAAGTGACCTCAAGTGTTGCACAGACTCCAGTAAATGACCTCAAGTGTTGCACAGACTCCAGTAAGTGACCTCAACTGTTGCACAGACTCCAGTAAATGACCTCAAGTGTTGCACAGACTCCAGTAAATGACCTCAACTGTTGCACAGACTCCAGTAAATGACCTCAACTGTTGCACAGACTCCAGTAAATGACCTCAACTGTTGCACAGACTCCAGTAAATGACCTCAAGTGTTGCACAGACTCCAGTAAGTGACCTCAACTGTTGCACAGACTCCAGTAAATGACCTCAACTGTTGCACAGACTCCAGTAAATGACCTCAACTGTTGCACAGACTCCAGTAAGTGACCTCAACTGTTGCACAGACTCCAGTAAATGACCTCAACTGTTGCACAGACTCCAGTAAGTGACCTCAACTGTTGCACAGACTCCAGTAAATGACCTCAACTGTTGCACAGACTCCAGTAAATGACCTCAACTGTTGCACAGACTCCACTAAGTGACCTCAACTGTTGCACAGACTCCAGTAAATGATCTCAAGTGTTGCACAGACTCTACTAAGTGACCTCAACTGTTGCACAGACTCCACTAAGTGACCTCAACTGTTGCACAGACTCCAGTAAATGACCTCAACTGTTGCACAGACTCCAGTAAATGACCTCAACTGTTGCACAGACTCCAGTAAATGACCTCAACTGTTGCACAGACTCCAGTAAATAACCTCAACTGTTGCACAGACTCCAGTAAATAACCTCAACTGTTGCACAGACTCCAGTAAATAACATCTACTACCTCAGAAACTCCAGTTTGAACCTAATCCTTCCCTTTTTGTTCCTTCCCTTCATCCCATCCTTTCGTGTATTCTTTCCCTAATCTTCTAGGGGAGCTCAACAGGAAATTCTGTAGACATATCCAACTAAAAAGAATCTTAAATCTAGAATACAAATGCTGATGGTATGTCCAACAAAGCTAAAGGAATACGCAGACAAAGTAGAATCAGAAGTTGTAGATGTGGAGGTGACAACAGAGATTGAAATAATCGCTTGTGCTGTTCCCAGCGCTTCCAGATCACAAGGAGAATGACTGGTTGAGTGGGAGTGGAACACTGACTAGCTTATATGTATGGACACTGAAAGTTGTACAAAGTTTTCCACATGAACCATAAGAGCAGGTAGAGGCAAAGTGGTGGTAATGTTGTGAACAACCCAGTAACACGTAGCAATATTGTCCTGGCAGGAATAGTAAGGAACGACACAACTTTAATGAACACAAAGATCAGCAACAACTGATCAGAGAATACGAACAATACTTATAATCATGGAAGATTAATCACAGATCACCGGTACATTGTTCTTCATCAACCACACAGTCAACCAGTCAAGACCCACACATACAACCACACAAACAACCACACAAACAACCACACAAACAACCACACAAACAACCACACCAACAACCACACCAACAACCACACAAACAACCACACAAACAACCACACAATCAACCACACAAACAACCACACCAACAACCATACAAACAACCACACAAACAACCATACAAACAACCACACCAACAACCATACAAACAACCACACCAACAACCACACCAACAACCACACCAACAACCACACCAACAACCATACAAACAACCACACCAACAACCACACAAACAACCACACCAACAACCATACAAACAACCACACCAACAACCACACCAACAACCACACAAACAACCACACCAACAACCACACAAACAACCACACCAACAACCATACAAACAACCACACCAACAACCACACAATCAACCACACAAACAACCACACCAACAACCACACAAACAACCACACCAACAACCATACAAACAACCACACCAACAACCACACCAACAACCATACAAACAACCACACCAACAACCATACAAACAACCACACAAACAACCACACAAACAACCACACAAACAACCACACCAACAACCATACAAACAACCACACCAACAACCATACAAACAACCACACAAACAACCACACAAACAACCACACAAACAACCACACCAACAACCACACAAACAACCACACAAACAACCACACCAACAACCATACAAACAACCACACAAACAACCACACAACCACACCAACAACCATACAAACAACCACACCAACAACCACACAATCAACCACACAAACAACCACACCAACAACCACACAAACAACCACACCAACAACCATACAAACAACCACACCAACAACCACACCAACAACCATACAAACAACCACACCAACAACCACACAAACAACCATACAAACAACCACACCAACAACCATACAAACAACCACACCAACAACCATACAAACAACCACACCAACAACCACACCAACAACCACACCAACAACCACACCAACAACCATACAAACAACCACACCAACAACCACACAAACAACCACACCAACAACCATACAAACAACCACACCAACAACCATACAAACAACCACACAAACAACCACACAAACAACCACACCAACAACCATACAAACAACCACACCAACAACCATACAAACAACCACACAAACAACCACACAAACAACCACACCAACAACCATACAAACAACCACACCAACAACCATACAAACAACCACACAAACAACCACACAAACAACCACACAAACAACCACACCAACAACCATACAAACAACCACACAAACAACCACACCAACAACCATACAAACAACCACACAAACAACCACACAACCACACCAACAACCACACAAACAACCACACCAACAACCATACAAACAACCACACCAACAACCACACCAACAACCACACCAACAACCACACAAACAACCACACAAACAACCACACAAACAACCACACCAACAACCACACAAACAACCACACAAACAACCACACAAACAACCACACAAACAACCACACCAACAACCACACAAACAACCACACAAACAACCACACTAACAACCACACCAACAACCACACCAACAACCACACCAACAACCACACAAACAACCACACAAACAACCACACTAACAACCACACCAACAACCACACCAACAACCACACCAACAACCACACCAACAACCACACCAACAACCACACCAACAACCACACCAACAACCACACCAACAACCACATCGTCTTCCAATAAAGATCTACACACTTCTCTAAAGAATAAAAAAGACTGCTATTGAAAGCTAGTGACGGAGGAAGGAAGGTGTGTTGGGGGGGGGGGTGGAGAGGGGGAGGATATGGGGGGGGGGGGTGGAGAGGGGGGAGGCTGACCCCTTGCCGCCCCGGGTTCCTCTTGGCTGGAGTTGCCATTGTCAAAGTGTCTCAAATTCAATTCGTGAACCATTCTCTATCGCACCATCTTGTGTTATGTGTGGTGACGCTGACCTGAATCTTGAGTGATCGAGAGGTCGGGTTAGAGAGAGGGAGATAGGGACTGAGGGAGTGATGGAGGGAGGGAGTGAGGGAAGGAAGGGAGGGACTTCATTTGAAATTTCAACTCCTTAATCCAACTTAGAATACCCTCCTCCTTCTCCTCCTCCTTCTCCCCGAATACCACTTGCGTCTAACTTTCTAATTAGTCTCGTGTGAGCCAATATTAAGAGCCTTTCTCTTGTCAACTGCTTATAATATACCGGAAAAAGATGTGAGTAAATTTGTTAAACAAGAGCGACCTTAGCAAAACTCTCTGGTAATCCTGTGTTTTACATGATGTAAACCAATGACATTTGTTATTATTAACTCCAAATAATATTGCTATAAGAGACGTTATGTTAACCGGAGGATGGTTAGTGACAGGTGGTACCGAACCTTTCAAGATACCGGCGCTCTGCTCCACTCTAATGAGTCATTAAAGATGGCAAGCGTTCACTAAGCTCTTATGTACGTTATTAAAGTGGCCATGTAATAACTTCAGGAGATTGTGTCTTACCTGTACACCATGCAAGGTGATGGACAAGATCATATAGAGACAAGGACCTGTATAACACCCCATCATGGGTTCAAGGATGGCATATTCTTACTCACAAAGCTCACTGAATTCTATGGCCGGGCGACCAAGGTCAGACAAGATAGAGACGGGCTGGCGGATTGTATCATTTGTCTATTGTCAGAGAGCCTTTGACACAGTATACGTGCACAGAAAAGAGAGAGAGAGGGGAGAAGGCACTCAAGTGAATAAAGAAGCACCTCCCCAACACATGGAATACAGAGGACTGAGAGGCCTCGGAATGCTGAAATGTTATCTGAGTGGCATAAGTCCCCGACCAGTCACAGTGTTCAAAAGATATCTTGATAAACACACCCTAAGAATACTTTATCAACCGAGCTTTGATTCATAGGTCAGACAGCAAGCAGCGGCGACCAGCAGTCTGGTAGACCTGACCACCCACCAGGAGGCCTGGTCGGACACCAGATCCTAAATCCCAGGTAGACACCCGGTACACCAAAGGGGCGAGTACTGGGCCCAGTTTACTTAACCCATGCGCCCGATTACCATCCGAGATAGATTCCTTCCTCTCAGTGTTCGCTGATGGTACAAAAATGTCTCGGAGGGTAATTACAGGGAAAGAAATTACAGGATGACCTGGACAAAATAAACAAATTGTCCGTCAAGTGGCTACTAGAGTTCAACTCAAGCAAGTGCTGCATGCTGAGAAGAAGAAGCCGGACACAAGTAACCACATCAGAGACCTATAGGAATCTGGGAGAGACAAATATATATATATATATATATATATATATATATATATATATATATATATATATATATATATATATATATATATATATATATAAGACACACAGACAGACAGACAGACAGGAATAGGCAGACACAAAAGTTCAAAATAACGGTAGTGGCGAAAATGTTGGTGTTGGAGTAAGCTACAAATAGGGTAGATTTGTGAGGGAGGCATAGGAAGATGGAAGAGCAGAGGGAGTAAGACAGAGGGAGATGAGAGAGTGGAGGAAGAGAGGGAGAGGGGAAGATGAGGGTGAGAGGGGAAATGAGAGAGTGGAGGAAGTAGAGATGAGATGCCTGCCTGCCTGCCTGCCTGCCTGCCTGCTTGCCTGCCTGTCTGTCTGCCTGCCTGCCTGCCTGCCTGCCTGCCTGCCTGCTTGCCTGCCTGCTTGCCTGCCTACTTGCCTGCTTGCCTGCCTGCCTGCCTACTTGCCTGCTTGCCTGCATGCCTGTCTGCCTGCCTGCCTGCTTGCCTCCCTGCCTGCCCGCCTGCCTGCCTGCCTGCCTGCCTGCCTGCCTGCCTGCCTGCCTGCCTGCCTGCCTGCCTGCCCGCCTGCCCGCCTGCCTGTCTGCCTGCCTGCCTGCCTGCCTGCCTGTCTGCCTGCCTGCCTGACTTCCTTCCTGCCTGCCTGCCTGCCTGCCTGCCTGCCTGCCTGCCTGCCTGCCTGCCTGCCTGCCTGCCTGTCTGCCTGCCTGCCTGCCTGCCTGACTTCCTGCCTGTCTGCCTGCCTGCCTGCCTGCCTGCCTGCCTGCTTGCCTGCCTGCCTGCCTGCCTGCTTGCCTGCCTGTCTGTCTGTCTGCCTGCCTGCCTGCCTGCATGCCTGCCTGCCTGCCTGCCTGCTTGCCTGCCTGCTTGCCTGCCTACTTGCCTGCTTGCCTGCCTGCCTGCATGCCTGTCTGCCTGCCTGCCTGCCTGCCTGCCTGCCTGCCTGCCTGCCTGCCTGCCTGCCTGCCCGCCTGCCTGCCTGCCTGCCTGCCTGCCTGCCTGCCTGCCTGTCTGCCTGCCTGCCTGCCTGCCTGCCTGCCTGCCTGTCTGCCTGTCTGCCAGTCTGCGCGATCATTCCCCATAATACCTACAGATACACTGTACAGGTAAATGCCAAAATCAAATTTGAGCCAGATTTGATGCAAGCAATAAAATGTTGATATGTGTGTGAATATGACTGGTGTTGCCTGCACATGCACATATAAACGCCTGCCCCACCCATAATATGACTGGTGTTGCCTGCACATGCACAGATACACGCCTGCCCCACCCATAATACGACTGGTGTTGCCTGCACATGCACAGATACACGCCTGCCCCACCCATAATATGACTGGTGTTGCCTGCACATGCACAGATAAACGCCTGCCCCACCCATAATATGACTGGTGTTGCCTGCACATGCACAGATACACGCCTGCCCCACCCATAATATGTCTGGTGTTGCCTGCACATGCACAGATACACGCCTGCCCCACCCATAATATGACTGGTGTTGCCTGCACATGCACAGATAAACGCCTGCCCCACCCATAATTCATCAGGATTTATATGTAAATACATCAATTTGACGAGGCTTATGCAGTAACATTCACGGTTTATCTGGGGTGAGCCGTGTTGATGCTCGCATCGATGTAAACCACATGATTCGTTCAGACTTACGTACACTCACGTAAACCTCACCTAAACCATAAAGATTTACATACAGATGTCTTATAATGGCAGCATTTGTGTCATGACTGATTATGGTCTACAGCACTGTTACCACATGTCGTGCAGCAGTCTTCACCAATTTATACCCTTAATAATTAACCTTCGAACCTCTAGCTGGGGTCGTTCATACCCTTGATGGGGTGGTTTTTCTCCGGCCACGACCACGGCGGTCTCCGGGACAGGAGGTCCCTGTGCCTTTCTTCCCCAACTTCGAGGTCATCCCCGGAACTCACAGTTCCTGCGACGGCGCTGGAACCATTTCCATTGGAGACTTTCAGCGCCGTTTAGAGGGGGGACCTGCTGCCTGGGTAACAGCTTCTCCCCCGAATCAACCTACCCAGGCTTTGCGCCCTGGTGTGGACACTCCAGACCAGGCCGACATCAGAGCGCAACTCCATAGTCTCCTGAGACTGATGGATGCCTACTGCTAATTATCCTTAAAGATTTAATATGTACTATATGGAACAACCTAAAGGCTCCCCTGGCTGTTAGACCCCCCCCCCCTCCACCAGCCTGACACGTGTGAGGGCCAGATCAACCATCCATACATAAGGTGTTGGATATATTAAGTACCAAAGGGTAATTAGTAGTAATTATTTAATACCACTGATTGATGTTAATCAGCTTACACCGTCCTCACCGTTACACTGTAGAGTTACTGGCGTACTCGTCCCTGTCTCGTGGGGAAGAGGTCAACAACATGGAACTTAATCCTGATAATTACTGCAATTAATTGAGTAATTCATTATTAATACTTGTTGATAATTATAGATGTTGTTAACTCACTTATAGAATCACTTGGAATCACCAAGACAAATCAGCTCAAGTGTTATGATCAAAGATTAATGAAGCAAAATGGACTAAAATGCCAAATTACCTTTAATATTGAATTTACTAATAAGAATCAATGACATCCTATTCTTACATCCTATCCTAGAGGCATATGGCGGGAACTACTAATCCACCGTACCAGTTACCTTGACTCTAATCCAGCTGGTAAGGCTTGTTATCCATCCCTCCCTATCTCCATCACTGGGCTGTTCAGCACAACCATTCTACTCTTGCTCTAAGCCCACACTAAAGAATTAACTAAGGATTACCAGAGGTGTTATGAAGCTCTGCCTCCTAGAGACACTAGGGAGAATTATCAGGGGAAAAGCGCTAAGCTTTTACGACTATATAGCACTTGGAAGGGGTCAGGATAAAGATTTGGGATGGGACGGAGGAAAGGAATGGTGCCTAACCATTTGGACGATCGGAGATTGAACGCCGACCTGCATGAGGCGAGACACACCTGGGCCCCTCGAGAGCCAGTCACCCACTTGAGGAGCAGAGAGAGTGGCGTTCCCCTAGCCTGGTGCCCTAGACACTGTGCCTTACATGACAGTTCATCAACTGTCGGAAACTGTGGCATAGTGGGAAGAGACTGGTCAAGATGCAGCCATTGGTCCTCATCCTTTGTGACTTGATACGTCTGAGAAAAAAAGGTGTTCAAGTATATAAATAGAACACATATATATCATCTGTCTGTGTCAGTGTGTCAGGCCAGACGCTTGGGGCTAACCAAACCAAACTTTTCAGGGGGGCGGGGGGGGGGGGATGGTTGTGCTCATAAAATTGGTCAAATCTGGCTGGCCGAGTCCCTAGATTTCTTATCTTGCAAGTGATGAAAAGTAATTCAGTATTTTTTGGAAATATGTGTTTGTGTTCCAGGTTGGAGGACAGACGGGAGGAAGGGGGGGAGAGGTGGGCAATAAAGGAGAAGGGGAGGGTAAGAAAATGGGGGAGTGTAAACAGGGAGGAGGGGGTCATGATTGGAGAAGAGAGGGAGAATGGGGAGCCAGACTGCCCCAGGCACTGCCAGGTGTGAAAGAGAGAGAGATGGGATGGAGGAATGGAGGGATAATGGATAGAGTCTCCCTCACACATTTCGTTCCCAACACCCCCACAGACACATGCTCCTCGACTCCCTCCACAACCACTCCCTCCACAACCACTCCCTCCTTATCAATACTTTAGTCCTGAACATAGTCTAAAACTGTATTACACTTTTAATACATTTATATACCGAGACACATAATACACCACTTGCTGTATGTATCACTGAGCGCGCAACACAGTGTGTTAGAGAGAAATATATGTAGTAGACATAACAGAGGAAAAATAGATAGGTTAGAAAGGCGGGGTCCAAGAGCTAATTCTACAGGCACAAATAGTAAATACACAGCATAACTTTACAGAAAGAATAATTATTAAACCTTTTATATAAAAACATTAATTAAAAATTATTGAATTGACATATGAATGGGAGAATATTATCAAGTCTAAGACAAATACCAGATGTATAATGGAGTGGATGACTATAAATAATCAGCAGAAAGAAGAGTGTAAAACAAATGCATTTAGAGACGGGATGGACACACATAATGTGTTCATACTCGCAAGTCTCCCTGAAGCGCCGCCCTAACTTTCTCGGAAATGCAACTCCTCGTTAAGAGCAGATGGTCTGATGCTGCTGCTTCGTGTACTTTGTGCCCCTTTGTAGTCTGCTGTGAATAGTGTGTGTGTGAGAGAGAGAGAGAGAGAGAGAGAGAGAGAGAGAGAGAGAGAGAGAGAGAGAGAGAGAGAGAGAGAGAGAGAGAGAGAGAGACACACACACACACACACACACACACACACACACACACACACACACACACACACACACACACACACACACACACACACACACACACACACACACACAGGGAGACAGGTCGTCCTGCTGCTGCTATCATACTAAACCACCGCACTACGTAGCATCAGTCACCAAATGACTCAATATTCAGCTGTGCTCCTGCAGGGTGGGTCACTAGCAAAGCTTCAGTCACTAGAAATCTTAGGCTCCCACCATCAGGGAATTTGGGGCTCCCACCATCAGGGAATTTGGGGCTCCCACCAAGAACATGTTCTATGGATAGCCTTCAGTTCAATAAGATCTGAAAGCCACTCAACAGGTGTTTGTGTTGTACATCTGGGTAGTGTGCTTGGCCCCGTGTTGTGGGGTGTCTACTTCAGTGATCTACAGCACCTTATCCCTGATGCTCTGCTCTGTGCTGATGACTCCACTCTTAACTAAACTGAACTTAAACAAGAGAGGAGAAATGCCGACTGGTACTAGGTTACTGACCACTAACTTGCAGCAATTTCTTCCTGGGGTAGATGACGATAAGTTGCTTTTGCGGAAGAGAAGATGCAGTTGATGATCAAAACAACATTGTATGACACTGAACCTTGAGGACAGGCGTACGGATGAGCGGAAAACATCACTGATGACGCTCACACCTTGAAAATGAAGGTGTGAAACGATATATATATATATATATATATATATATATATATATATATTCACTATTCACCAGGGCAATAGGAGCCTGGACCAGGCGACCTCGAGCATGAGAGGCAACACATATTAGTGTGTGTGTATGTGTACTCATCTTCTTGTGCTTGCGGGAGTTGAGCTTCGGCTCTTTGGTCCCTCCTCTCAATGTGTGTGTGTGTGTGTAATATAATTTTCACATACCAGCTGGAAAATGAGCAACACGCTGCCATGCCAAATGCCACTAAGCGTTGTAAGCGAGTCAGACTGACTGTGATTTAGTGAGTGAGGGAAAGTGAGATAGTGAGGAAGGGGGAAGGGTTGTCAGTGCTGGATGAGGATAGAGATAGCTGAAGAGATCCATTTTGTGATTGCCAATTTTCCAGTCGAGGAAATATTGTAGACTGAAAAATACCACCCAACAGTTTTCAGATCATTTTGATCTTTTTCCCCCGGTCCGTGCCAGGGGTTTAAGAGCATTTTAATAACTATTGTGCCCGGGTTAAAAAAAAAACTGTGTATATATATATCGTTATTAAACTCATGGGTGAGCTTTTTCCACACACCACTTCCAATATAAGAGTTTTGTGAGGTTTATGCTGAGCGCAGACCAGTTCTTTCCTCTACTCTCAATATATGATCTTAAAGTTTATTATTAACAGTGGTACGAGTTTTATGAGTTTGTAGTGGTGTGATTTGGTTGTTATTGGTTAGTGTTTGTGTTTGTGTGTGTGTGTGTGTGTGTGTGTGTGTGTGTGTGTGTTCTGAAGGCGAGCATCAGCTCCTGGGATCCACCTCTTGCAACACCCGGGCTCATTCCACTAGCTCATTACTCTTACACTAAAGAATCTTTTCTGACCTATCATTCACATGAGGTTCTTGTCCCCACCCATATCCTCTCGGTCTGCCCATGTTCATGCTAAATGTTTCCTTTTGTGCACTTTGTAAGTACCATTTAGAATCTTGTATGTCGAGGTCACTATCTGACTTGACCTTTCTCGTTTTCAGAGAGGCGATGTCTAGATTCTTGAGGTGACTAGCCTCTCAACTTCGATTTTTCCTTTAGTTACCAGGGACCTGTTATTTGTATGGGGTTAATCACTGGGGAAAAATTTTCCAGTAATGGTGTAGTATGTATGGTATGTTCAAAGCTCTATAAGCTTCCTAGACCAAGTTACTGAAGCTTGCACCAGTGGTCGCCAGCTTTCCTTACGCTGCTAGATGTGTTGTGGTAATTTGTCTCTGGCGAGACTTGGGGTTATATATACACATATACTTCATGTTTTCTGACTCAAACATGTATTGGCATGTGTAGGTGAACTCTAGGTGGGTAGGTGGGGGTGGGACCCCTTGGTGGGTAGGTGGGGGTGTGGCCCCTTGGTGGGTAGGTGGGGGTGTGGCCCCTTGGTGGGTAGGTGGGGGTTTGGCCCCTTGGTGGGTAGGTGGGGGTTTGGCCCCTTGGTGGGTAGGTGGGGGTGTGGCCCCTTGGTGGGTAGGTGGGGGTTGGCCCCTTGGTGGGTAGGTGGGGGTGGGACTCCTTGGTGGGTAGGTGGGGGTTTGGCCCCTTGGTGGGTAGGTGGGGGTGGGACTCCTTGGTGGGTAGGTGGGGGCGGAACCCCTTGAGTATATTGGTGGGGGCGTGTCCCCTTTTGACGCCTCAGTGGGGATAACCCCCACTCTCCCCACCACACACTAAGCATCATAATGTTCCCCGCCAGGTTAGCAGACTCCATCACCTGGGACTCTCCGTGTGATGCTCTGGATCTCTGCTTCACGTTGCACTTTTCTTCAGTTCCGTATCAGCATTTCCTTATGGCAAGTTGCCGAGAACTTATCCCCTTTTAGTGACCATAAATTGTGAAGGCGGAGTAAATATTGTCCTCTTCATTCATACCAAATATGAACACCGTGAGACAGGTGGTCAAGTGGTGGGTCAAGAACGCTTTTCCCAAACATTGGGACCCTCAAGTGGAAGTTTTGGGGACAGGAAGCCCCCAAACTCAATCCCAAACATTTAACTCCCCAATGTTTCTTGTGCGTCGGCCGGTCGTTTACCGGATCAGCTGATACCGTCCGGATATTAAACTTGGGCTGTAATATCCGCTACTCGTAATTAAAATAGGGGGGGCGAGGAGGGGTTCAGGCAGTGCTATAGCTATTTGGTTCACATGGTCGGTGTTTGTTGTGGCAAGAGTGTTATTCTGGCCTCTGTGGCGCTACGGGGATTGTGTTCTCCTGGAGCAGAGCCATTTGAGGTTTATTTTTGGGGTGAAAATTTTAGCGTTATCATGGATAGAATATATTTTTTTTACGAATTTACCAGAAATTATAAACTTTTCACTTTCAGCTGAAGATAAAGTATTCCACGATATCATTTTACTTATTCTTTATACTCTATATATTGACTTTGGAATACCATATAATTACAGCTGCACTACAAATCACATTTACGCTCTTTCAAGCATTATCTTATAGTGTTAAATAGACTAAATAGACTAAATAGACTAAAAGACTAAAACTAAAGAGATAGACTAAAAATGATTCATCTCTTGAAGTGGCCCTTGCGGCTTTCTTGGGAAGGGAAGGGAACTATCTTAAAGCGCCAAGCCATTACGACTATATAGCACTGGGAAGGGATCAGGATAAGGATTTGGGATGGGACGGGGGGAAGGAATGGTGCCCAACCACTTGGACGGTCGGGGATTGAACGCCGACCTGTATGACGCGAGACCGTCGCTCTGCCGTCCAGCGCAAGTGGTTGGGTGCAGAGTACTATCAGGTACAGAGGTTTAATTACCTAGGACCTGTAACTATCGGCCACCCTCACCCACCGGTCACCCTGAACCACCGACCGCCCTGAACCACTGTACCTTTTGAACCACTGAGAACCCTTGACCACGGAAAGCTCTTATCTGAAAATCTTTAACCCCTGAGAACCTTGAATCACCGAGAATCCTGAGTCATTAAGAAGTTTGAACCACTAAACAATTACACTACAACAAGGTCCGTCTGCCTGGGTGTCCCACGGTCCGTCTGCCTGGGTGTCCCACGGTCCGTCTGCCTGGGTGTCCCATGGTCCGTCTGCCTGGGTGTCCCACGGTCCGTCTGCCTGGGTGTCCCACGGTCCGTCTGCCTGGGTGTCCCATGGTCCGTCTGCCTGGGTGTCCCATGGTCCGTCTGCCTGGGTGTCCCAAGATCCGTCTGCCTGGGGGTCCCACGGTCCGTCTGCCTGGGTGTCCCAAGATCCGTCTGCCTGGGTGTCCCATGGTCCGTCTGCCCTGGGTGCCCCACGGTCCGTCTGCCTGGGTGTCCCATGGTCCGTCTGCCTGGGTGTCCCACGGTCCGTCTGCCTGGGTGTCCCATGGTCCGTCTGCCCTGGGTGCCCCATGGTCCGTCTGCCTGGGTGTCCCACGGTCCGTCTGCCCTGGGTGTCCCATGGTCCGTCTGCCTGGGTGTCCCACGGTCCGTCTGCCTGGGTGCCCCACGGTCCGAGAGCGGCTGCTGCCCCCATAACATGGGTGTAGCTGGGTTAATAATGCCTTGACTGACAGTGTTCTCTCGCGTGAACACTGCATCAGATTAAATTTCTAGTGAGAAAAGGTTCAAATTCAAGAATTTAGTTTTATTGAATGTATGCGAGCGAGTGATTTCCTTGTGGTGGTGCCAGAGGTGTGTGGATCACTGATCTTCCTCCTCGCTTGCACTGCACTATATGCTTTGTGATATTTTATTGTCCTTGCAAGATGGTGTGTTTTCTCAGAGGTTTGCAACACGCGGAACCCAGCAGGAGGGATGTGGTGGTGGCCGATCTTCCTCTATACTTTATTATAGTTATAAAACTTTGTGTGTGTGTGTGTATGTGTGGTGTGTGTGTGTGTGTGTATGTGTGGTGTGTGTGTGTATGGTGTGTGTGTGTATGTGTGTGTGTGTGTGTGTGTGTGTATGTGTGGTGTGTGTGTGTGTGTGTGTATGTGTGGTGTGTGTGTGTGTGTGTATGTGTGGTGTGTGTGTGTATGGTGTGTGTGTGTATGTGTGTGTGTGTGTGTGTGTGTGTATGTGTGGTGTGTGTGTGTGTGTGTATGTGTGTGTGTGTGTGTGTATGTGTGGTGTGTGTGTGTGTGTGTGTGTGTGGTGTGTGTGTGTATGTGTGGTGTGTGTGTGTATGTGTGGTGTGTGTATGTGTGTGTGTGTGTGTGTGTGTGTGTGTGTGGTGTGTGTGTGTGTGTATGTGTGGTGTGTGTGTGTATGTGTGGTGTGTGTGTGTGTGTGTGTGTATGTGTGGTGTGTGTGTGTATGTGTGGTGTGTGTGTGTGTGTGTATGTGTGGTGTGTGTGTGTATGTGTGGTGTGTGTGTGTGTGTGTATGTGTGGTGTGTGTGTGTATGTGTGGTGTGTGTGTGTGTGTGCTTGTACTCACCTATTTGTGCCTATAGGATCGAGCTCTTAGACCCCGATTTTCTAGCCATTGTTTGTCTAATGTCTATTTCTCTATCATACCTGCTTTTGAAGTTATTAAAGGGAGTTAGCCTCTACAACCTGCTCCTTTAGGTCATTCCATTTACTCACTTCCCTTATGCTAAAATAAAACTTTCTAACATCTGTATGACACATCTCAGTCTCAAGCTTCCATCCGTGTCCCCTTGTTCTATTGTTATTAATGCAAACAAGTCCTCTCTTTCCCCCTTGGCACTCCCTCTTAGTATTTTATACGTTTGTATCATGTCCCCCCTTCTCCCTCCTCCTTTCTAACATCATCGGGTTTAGTTCCTTCAGTCTGTCAATGTACCTCATCCCTTGCAACTCTGTGACGAGTCTCGTTGCAAACTTTTGCAAGCTTTTCGAACTTAGTTATGTGTTTTTTTTTAAGATGGGGGCTCCAGGATGGGACGGCATACTCTAAGACTGGCCTCACATAGGCGGTATACAGTGATCTAAAAGTTTCCTCATTCAAGTTTCTGAAGGATGTTCTGACGTTTGACAGAGTAGAGTATGCAGCTGACGTTATTCTATTTATATGAGCCTCTGTAGCCACCGTCACCCCCACATCACCACCATTACCACCACATCACCACCATCACCACCACATCACCACCGTCACCACCACATCACCACCGTCACCACCATGTCACCACCGTCATCACCACGTCACAAACTGCCAGCAGGTGTGTCTAGGCAACATTTCCATATAGATGAGTCCTGTGATGTCGGTTTTGGCTGGCTCCTGCCGCAGGTCGCTGGCCCCAAGGCCCCCTCCTTCAGCGGGTCGCTGGCCCCAAGGACCCCTCCTTCAGCGGGTCGCTGGCCCCAAGGCTCCCTCCTTCAGCAGGACGCTGGCCCCCAAGGACCCCTCCTTCAGCAGGACGCTGGCCCCCAGGCCCTTCCTTCAGCAGGACGCTGGCCCCCAGGCCCTTCCTTCAGCAGGACGCTGACCCCCAAGGACACCTCCTGCGAGAGGTTGATGTGACAACACGGATGGTGAAGAGAAAGCTCTGTTGTACCACAGACCGTCAGAGAACAAACGCTCGCCAAGCTTTATGAAGAAGTGAAGACCTTCCTTGCTAATGTTGATGAGCTACTCGCCAAGATGACAATGCCAGAATTTCAGGCTCATCCTACATAGTTGCCAAACATATGTGGAAGCCTTAACTAAGCTTAACCGAAAGCTGCAGGGCCAGCAAAGCAACATCTCCCACCGTGTAGACAATATTCATGCGTTCGTTATAAAATTGCAGCTCTGGGAAGATTGGCTCAAGTGGAAAATGCACCCAATTTCACCGACTTGTTAAGTCAACGAAAAAGGTATCATCAACTAGGTGCTCAGCGCAGAGATCATATACCACTTAAACTGCTCCATTGGTAAGTTTCAGCACTACCTCCCAGACAAAAATACCAATCAAATTACCATAATTCTGACAAGGGATCCATTCAAATACAATGTAGATCTCGTCCCTACCCAGGTCCCGGAAGATATTTTGATAAACATAACTCTTCACCTAAAGCTGAATTCTAAATCAGGGTGACAACATTACCCATCTATCCTGACCTTGGCAAGAACGCACTCAGCGTGCCTCTGTGCTTGAACATACAGTGTCTGGGACAGTCAAGCTTTCGCTCACTTCTGGCAGTGAAGTCACACTCTAAACCAGTTCCAGGTTGACAGTGATCAAAGGTGTCCTGTCAACTACAGCCTCACTAACAGCGGATCTGATATGAAGACAAAAGGTGCAAGAAGGTGCTGGTGGCGTGAACACAACAGGTGCAGAGACCACTCTGAGGTGTGGTTGTAACCACAACCACCACAGTGGTGGTTGTCAGGTGTGGCTAGACGGATCAGTGGTGTGCGTGGCTGGTCAGAGGTCACACTCTCCCTCACGTGACCCCAACATACTGACCACGTGTAGAATACATTACTGATCCAAGCCGACGTTGCGAAATATGATTAAACATTTGTAAATCTTGTGTTTACATAGTCAGCCGGAGCAATATTAATCAACTGGAATTTTTGTCTTGATTATTGACTTTAATGTCGGCAGCATCAAAACTGGTTTGATTACGTGAGTGTAACGAACTATATGTTCCTGCGGAGGGCTTTCTGAAGCGTCTGCTCACCCGGGCCCAGGAGCCCTGCCCTCTCCTCTCTCACCCTCTCTCCTCTCTCCTCTCTCACACCTCTCTCCCTTCTCCACCTCTCTCTTCTCTCACACCTCCCTCCTCTCTCACACCTCTCTCTTCTCTCACCAGCTGGTGGTGCCGACGTTAGTGTCCAACACTGGTCAGCTCTGAGCAATACAAGTGCAAAATGAGAATTTTCAGGCAGTAAAGGACATTAATATTCTTCAGAGATGCAAATTGGACCAGGTTGACTTCATCAGTGAGAAGGGCTGCGACAGCCGGGTCCTCAACACCCCATCCTGCCCCTCACTGTTACAAATCCTCTGGAATATATCAAGTCCTCCAGGGAGATAAGGAAGACCCATAGTTACGTCAGCGGTGCTGGAGACCCGTGAACACAGGGCCAGGGGTCCTGGAACACAGGGCCAGGGGTCCTGGAACACAGGGCCAGGGGTCCTGGAACACAGGGCCAGGGGTCCTGGAACACAGGGCCAGGGGTCCTGGAACACAGGGTCAGGGGTCCTGGAACACAGGGCCAGGGGTCCTGGAACACAGGGCCAGGGGTCCTGGAACACAGGGCCAGGGGACCCGTGAACACAGGGCCAGGGGTCCTGGAACACAGGGCCAGGGGACCCGTGAACACAGGGCCAGGGGTCCTGGAACACAGGGCCAGGGGTCCTGGAACACAGGGCCAGGGGTCCTGGAACACAGGGCCAGGGGACCCGTGAACACAGGGCCAGGGGTCCTGGAACACAGGGCCAGGGGACCCGTGAACACAGGGCCAGGGGTCCTGGAACACAGGGCCAGGGGACCCGTGAACACAGGGCCAGGGGTCCTGGAACACAAGGCCAGGGGTCCTGGAAAACAGGGCCAGGGGTCCTGGAACACAGGGCCAGGGGTCCTGGAACACAGGGCCAGGGGTCCTGGAACACAGGGCCAGGGGTCCTGGAACACAGGGCCAGGGGTCCTGGACCTGCTTGTCTCAATCTGGAGAGAAACTTAACATGGTACTGGGAGCATGGGAGGACAAGAGGCCATGAGGAAACCGAAGATTAATACTCGTATATGTAAGCCACAGTTTGACAGTATCAGTGTAGGCAATATTAGATAGTTTCCCCTGTCACGAGGCTCTACAAAGCACGTACCGAAGGAAATCGCAGTAACTTGATGCAATTATTACAAAGCGTCGGAGCAGGGCGGGAGAGATCTCATAAGACGTCATCAGTCGTATGCCTATAATCAGATCTTGATCTTAGGTTAATAATATCTCTCTAATGTATTATCTGATATCAATATTACTTACATGAAATTGTTTAATAATGATAATTGCGTGGATTGTGAAGTGGTTAGGTTAGGTGGAGCCGGGGATACTTGTGGCCTCGCTGGGCCACACCACCTGGCCCACACCACCTGGCCCACACCACCTGGGTCACATCCCCTGGCCCACACCACCTGGGCCACACCACCTGGCCCACACCACCTGAGCGGGTGTGAAGGATCCCAAGCCTCCCTCAACTTTGATGTCACTTTTGCCAGACTGGCGTGAGCGTTGATAAAACACAAGTGTTTGATATCCCCGTAATGGAATTAATATTTCCAGCAGTGAGGGCGCATGATCTCAAAGGCTGCCGTAATTCAGGCCAACTTTGACTTATGGGGCGCCGCTCCACACACTCTCACAGTTCACATTATGGCCTTCTTTATCAACCGGTTTTTTCCTGTGGAGCTTTGATGGCACCACCACCGTGGTGGCTCTTCCCCGGTGGTGGGGGCCCTCGGGTGACTCTTCCCCGGTGGTGGGGGCCCTCGGGTGACTTCCCCGGTGGTGGGGGCCCTCGGGTGACTTCCCCGGTGGTGGGGGCCCTCGGGTGACTTCCCCGGTGGTGGGGGCCCTTGGGGGACTGTTCCCCGGTGGTGGGGGCCCTCGGGTGACTCTTCCCCGGTGGTGGGGGCCCTCGGGTGACTTCCCCGGTGGTGGGGGCCCTCGGGTGACTCTTCCCCGGTGGTGGGGAGTAGTAGGGTTGGCGACGCACAGGTACCTTTTTTTTCTGGGAGAAAAAAGGTACCTGTGCGCCCCAAGGGTTTCAGGTAAATTTAGAATATCCCCTGTGCGCCCCAAGGGAAAAAAAGTGCCTGTGCGCCCCAAGGGTTTCAGGTCCAAAGGGAAAAAAGGTACCTGTGCGCCCCAAGGGTTTCAGGTCCAAAGGGAAAAAAGGTACCTGTGCGCCCCAAGGGTTTCAGGTAAATTTAGAATATCCCCTGTGCGCCCCAAGGGTTTCAGGTAAATTTAGAAATTCGTGTTTGTGAGCCAGGGGTTTTCAGGCGAATTTGGGCAGTCACAGATTTTAGAAGTATGGATTTCTTATGAGAAAAATAATTTCCGAGACTTAGAAGTTTGTTAAAGCCTTATGGGAGAAATTCAAATAACGTGTGTAGCACTTTAGGGCTTCCAGGAGAACTCTACGGACATATTTTACATGTTTTCAACTTACAAAATCGTCTATGTAAGCCTTAGTTATTCATATAAATTTAGAAAATCGCCTGTATAAGTCATTGTTTTCAAGTCTCGTACATCACACCCCCCTCCCTCCCCCCCTTGACTCGCAATCTGTCGCATCACCTTTATTTACTTTAGACGTCAGCCAGCCAGCCAGTCAGCTCTTAATCTTATCTTATCTTATCCGTAATATCAGGACCGTCCCTCCTCTCTCTCTCTCTCTCTCTCTCCCTCCTCTCTCTCTCTCCTCTTCATATTATTCCCTCTTCCTATTTTCTGACATACTAATATTTTATTCCTTTTTCATTAACCAGTCAGTTTTATACAAATCAACCGAAGCATCTCAATGTAACCTTTAATACTGAAAACTGCCTCAGAGACTATCTAAGCTGGCCCCAGCTACCCGCCCCAGGCTATCTGCCCGAGGCAATCATCACCTGATTACCTGCCCCAGACATCCACCAGTCATTGTCGGCGTTCGCCACCGTAATAATTTATATATATATATACATTAAGCGTTAATAAAACTTATTTATTTATTTACAATTTATTTAGTCATCTAATTCATAGTTTACACAATTTATAATAAACGACTCATTTAGCCCGAAGTTCTAAGAAGCTCGCTCCTCAATCCGCTTGTATAATATCCGTCCTATTCACTCTTCTTCTCTGTAAATAAAGAATAACAGTTTCAGATAGCGTTTACACATGTACAATATTTATCATACACATAAAACCTCAAAACAAATGTACTCACCATTTCCCATTAGATAATTTGTTATAGCCTCATTCAGCCAGTCGTCTCCAAGCACATTTTCCAACAAATATCGCTCTTATCATAACACAGCGTTTCATAGCAGCTCGGCATATTTTTAAATAAAGCATAAGATAGCCTCATTACGTTCCTATCATTCTGCATATATTCTCCATAAGTAAAACTAGTTTCAAATAGCTTTATTGCAGTTTTTAGATCCTTGTTTGAAAGATGGTAACAGAAAAACATCGCATATAGCCCGCATACGTAAGTATTTAAACTCTGAAGTCTCTCTGTAAACGTGTATACATCACAGTCTTTATAATAATTTAAAAACTCCGAAATATATGGCGAATACACATTTATTCCATATGAATCGAGTATAACTATTTTCCGTTTAGATTTATATACAGCAATCCAGTGACCCATTACTTCCTTAGAGTCTCTTCCTAAGGTATTTATTATAAACATAATCGGCCTGTCCCGTATTTGCTTCATTATTCTATATATATCCGTCGCTAAATAGCATCCAATATATTTAGCTTTACTACCTTTCATATCGTTCAATGCCGTATTAATTTGTTTGCAGTTCATGCTCTTGTATCACACACAACTCGCCTATCTGAATAAATTCTCAATACTCCCGTTGTAATTCCGAATAAAATAATAACTTTATTTGATTTCGCTGGAACAGCAAATTCTAATGTAATTCTCAGGTTGCCCGAAGCCTCTATAGGAAGGGTATCTCTCAATTCCTCAGGCGTTAGTCTAAATGCCAGTAATGTTCTTCCTTTTATAAATGAATTATATGTCAAGGTATTACAAGCATTAAAGCCTACTGTATTTTGAGTCTCGTAGTATAGTTTCGAACATTTATTCGGGAACTTGCAAGTTATATTAAATAAGTTTGTCCCATCACGTGTAATATATACATTAGATAAATCGCAGTGATCGAAATAAAGTGGATTAAGTGTATACGCTCCTGATATTGCTTCCATATCCATCATCATAATAAATAATTTATCTGGGATAATGCTCCCCCATGGCTGGTCAATACTTAATCTCTGCTGCCCATTACCAAGAATGAACGTCTTGTGGAGTGTCTTATCAAACGTATATGTAACTGGTGTATTTTGTTCAGCCAGAGCTCTATTAATAGCCTCCATCCTTTTCAAAATATACAGGCTCCCCATCTTGATCTGTTAATCTAATACTGATGCCATCAATATTAGTCGTATTTAAAGGTTTATATAATTTCCTGTGTGTTACATTACTTTGAAACGAAACAACATCCAAGATATTTACAATCTGATTACCAAACATGGTGGGCTGCACCTTATCACAATATACACACAAGAAATCTATACGGCCTCCTGGCCTAGGATGATAATAGCAAGTATCTTGTACAAATAACCTGTTATTAGGTGGCTTATTCATAATAAAAATATCATAGGCTTTACCTACTTCAGCTCCAATAACTTTACATATATTTCGACCGAAAGATAAAGAAATTCGAACAACTAATTTTCCATCCTTTGTAATAAATAATTTTAACAACTTCTCACTAAATGCTGCATTAAACTTAATTCGATTAATACTCGAATCATATTTCATATAAACGCCCCCGTGATCTGGGAAATTATAATTAAGTACGGGTCCTATAAAACTCAGTGAACCTTTTGAAAATATAGTAGAAATTTCTCTATTTAAAATAGTCGTTAGCTCTATGCAATTATCACTGGCTAAAATATCCGACTTTAAAGTGAAAGATGTATTCACCGTACTCAAATCAGATAAACTTTTATTAGACACTAGAAGTTGAACTGAAATAAAACTTTCCGGGTCATTCCTCCTAACAGCGAAATAAGATGGAGGCAGGAATATATTCTTCAGGCACACTTCATAAGCTTTATTCGGGTCTAAAGGCAACTGATTATGTAATCTATTTTCAAAAGCATTGGGAGCATTGTTTTTAAATACATCAGTATCAGAGTTACTCGCCGCATATATAACGTAACTATCCATCCTGTAGACTAATAGTAAATGATAAAAATAAACAGAAACTCACCTTAATATGATATCCAGGTAGACTCTCCTTCATCTACAGCCTTGATCTTCCTCTTCAAACTTGGAGGAGAAAACACTTGATTTTTCGCATCTACATTTCTAAATAAATTCTTAGGTGTAGATGTCAAAGAGTAGAACAACTTTGCAATTGGCAGTTTATCTTCTGGGAATAACAATTTCGGAGTACACATCCTGCCTATAACGTCATCAACAATATTGAGCCCAGTAACTGGAGATGTAATGTTCCCTTCCTCATCCCACTTTACAAGTCCAGTTGTATTAAAATAATTTAACAAGGAGACAGCAAAATCATAATCCTTAAGCTTTAATCTTAAGTCTATCAAGTGTTGTATAACAGGATTTGTTCTCACTGTCATCGTAGGCTTCTCAACACTTACTGCCGTAGGCTTCTGTTGATCAATAGCTTTTCGTGGTACAAGATAGAATTCTTTCATTATTCCTTATTAAATAGCCTTGAAATGAAATTTATAGCTATAGGAAGTAAAATGCCCAATAAATTACCTCCTCTTTTACTTGTTAATATGTCTTTCTTGAGTGAAATAGCTTTCTTCTTACAGGCTAATGTATGGAGTAGAGCTCTATATTTAGAAAGTCTCTTTAAAATAGGCTTCCCAACTTCAATTTTATTTTTTAAGAAATTATTAAATATTTCTGATAAGCAAAGTATATGTTCCTTTTTAAGAGTCTTAATTAACTTTTTCCTAGAATTATAACCTAATCTAGCTAATAGTTCAATAAATCCACGATACTTTCTAACTAAGGGCTGCTTCTTCATAGTTTCTTCACGTCATCTGAATTCACCCACTGATCAAATGAACTGTCGTAACCGACGTATCTAACTTTATATAAAGTAGTATTACCAACTTTACGTTTACTTATAATTCTCTCAATTTCAAATGTATCTGACAAGTAGGTGGGAGTCAACTCCTCTCTATAAAATCCGCCTTCTATAAGTCTATTATTTAAGTCCTTTAGATAATATAAAGGCACGGGTTGTTTAGTATCAATTTGAGCAATTGTAAATATTTCCTTAGTGTTCTGTTGATGAAAACCTCTTTTGAACTTTGAAATACGATTAGATAAGGCAAGCCGTACTGTATCTCCTACAGACAGATGATTACTGATGCGTGGCTTAGTCTGTTGCTCTCCTTTATACATGAGCTTAAATTGCCTAGTCACATCTTGAGGCAAAGATAAAGCATGTACATCAATAGGTATTTTCCCCTTTAATCCTCTATGTGGTGTTCTATTATACGTTTTAACCATATCAGGTAAAACATTTATATAGGTTAAGGTGTTATAAGCCGTTAAATATTTATATATCTTAGTTTTCAATGTTCTTATAAATCTCTCTGCAATGCTAGCTTTAGTTTCCTGAGAAAATACACTGTACAGATCAATGTTTTTACTGTCTAACAATCGTTTCATATATTTATTATAGAATTCACCGCCCTTATCAGTGTTAAGCTTCCTTACACCTTTTGATGAAGGTAAATCCAGAACAGCTTTCATGGCTTCACTTACACTCTGACCTGATTTAGTGGATAGTGGAACTACATGTGCAAACCTTGAAAATATATCAACACAAACTAATAAATATTTAATATCATTGTTGTGCTTAGCTAACAATGTCATATCAGCCAAGTCACTGGTAAAGAAAGCTTTTGGTCTAGGTGCTAAGATACGTCTTCGTTTAAATTTACGTTTTTTTAATAGATGTAAGGTATAAGCATTAGACGTTTTTAAATAGTCTTTCACATCTTTTATAGTTATTTCAGGGATTGTTTTCTTTGCAGCCTTATACAATTTTAAAACGCCACCAAACCCACCTATGGACTTGGGGTCATTGTATATCTTATTAAGAGCTTGTGTAATGTTCACCATTGATACACTATTTCATATGGGGGTTCATTTACAATATTTCCCCTAAATATTATGGATTCAGGTGTTTTAACGCCCAAGTCAACAAGTAAATACCCATACTGTCGAGAAATCACTTTCTTATATATATCTAAAAATTTCTTGGCATCTTGTTTTCCGAATATTTGTCTGCCTAATGTTTCTATCTGGGACAAGTCTCTTGATTTAAGCAGAATAAAATGAGAAGCATTTAAACTTATAGATCTAGAAAATTTCCCACTGAAAAATATATTTTGGGTTATAAAAATAACAGAGATGTTCTCATGCCGTCCCTTAGTAAATATATCACTTACTATTTTAGAGTTTGTAGATTCAACATACAAGTCATCATAAACAACTAATATATGAGATGTGTCCTCTGGATCACGATCATCTAAAGGGTTTACAATTTCAGAGTAAAAAGATATCTTATGTTTAATGAGTGGATTAGTTCTCAACTCTTTATACCCGCTTCCACAGATAATTATTTTTGCAAAGTTCTGCTGATATTTCTCTATCATTTTAGCACATAAATAGCTCTTCCCACCATTTGAAAATCCAGCAATAATAATTCTTGACGGTTCACTAAATATATTCAACTGGGATTCAGTAATAACTTTTTTCTGCCCTTCCATGTTGCTAGGATTCAATAGACTAACTACAAATATATAATGAAAGGAGTATTTAAACAAAATCTACATTCAAGTTTTATTTAAACATAACCAATAAAATCATAGTCATTTCATATCCAATACAGTAATAAAATCATAGAATATACATTATCATAGTCATTTGAATCATAGTCATTTCATATCCAATACAGTAATAAAATCATAGAATATACAATATCATAGACATTAAATCATAACATATCCAATACAGTAACAAAATAAATCATAGTCATATCATAGTCATTTCATATCAAATACAGTAACAAATCATAGCCAATACAATATCATAGACATTTGAATATAGGTATAGATAATACATAGACAATACAGTAACAGACTTAGTTGTTGTTGTTAGGGAATAATTGCTGAGCGACTCTATCCCGCTTTTCCCAAAGATTAAAAATGGGGAACAATTGACGTCTTGGTTGGGGATTATCTACAATTACTGGATCCCCTACCTGCACCTCTTCCTCTACCTGTACCTCTTCCTGTACCTCTTCCTCTACCTGTACCCGTACCTCACGCTCTGGAATGTCTGGGTGACCGTAAGCTAATGACTCTGTGGGACTAATGAGGTATCTCTTGTCATCAAAAGCTGACAGGCCGCGCTTAGTTGTTTTACACGTGCATATCTGTCCATTAACATTACGAATAGATCGGGATACAAAATTAAAAGTTGTATTTGTCTCTAATGTGTTCTGAAAAGATGCATGTGTTATTTTCTTTTGTTGGTGATAAGGAATCCCTTTACATTTACATAAATGTTCATTATCAAGGGTTAGGAGAGAGTAAGTTTTAGGCTTGAGTGCAATTAATTCAGTTATGATTTTCTGCTTTACTTCTGACTTGAGGAGTCCTAGTTCACCTTTGCGAGTAGCGGAATACATGGGATGATCTTTGTCAAAATTACTGAAATCCATATAATCTACTAGAGGAGCTTTTGTCATTTCTTGGAAAGCATCTTTACAGGTCAGAGTAAATATGAATGAGTCTGTATCCGTATAAATTAGTCTAGCTCTCTCCCCATAATGGGCTTTAACTACATTATACCAGAACTCGTATAAACGCCTCTTGGCTATCTGCAAGATCTGATATCCCATGTAAGAAGGAGTGGTAACTTTAAGGATGTCTTTCATTACTGTACAGAGAACCCTATCTTGACCTAAAGAGACAGCTCGTTTATACAAAGGGTTTCTTGCATGAGTTAAGAATGAATGTTTTGTCGTTACTAGATGGTGAGTATTAGCATATCGAGATATATTTGTCATTGATTTCCCGTACAGACTATTACTTATGAGTTTAAAAGCTTTTCCTTTAACTTTACAGGTGGTATTGGCTCGTTCTCGAATGTTGGTTGAAATAAAATCTTTTAAATAGGGAGCCTGATTAAATTCATAGATTGTTTTTACTCGTTCAACTTCTAGTCCAAGTTTTAATAGCAATTGCAGGAAATCAAGGCTTACTAAGTAGTCGTTTTGGGGCAAGTGGGATGCAATTAACTTAGTATTTTTAGGTGGGAGCTTACGTTTTTCATCATTAAGGGTTTTCTTACTGTACTCTGACAAAAACTCCTCCGTTATATTAGTATGAGACAGTACAAGGGGCAGATCATCAGTATACCTGGCTACCTCGGGAGATACATGTTTTGTATCGCATAAAATCCAATAGCCTTTGTCTTGATCACAGGGGATATGTTGTAACCCTTGCCCTAATAAGGTATCCCGCTCAAGGTCAGTTAATTGTCTAATCCCTCCCTGGGGAAGTACCTCAGCCATGCACGCTGCATATAAGCTGTTAAAGTCGAGGTACAAAATGTGAGTATCGTCATCAGAGCTAGGGTTAGATGTAGTGTGCTCGTTAACAGCCTGTGTAAATTGTCTAATGGAAGATGTGAACCCTCCTCTAAGATTCCTTCTCAACAAATCATATATATTCTGATCATACACATAGTCAAGTACAACTTTAGATTTAAATAGGAAAGCGTCCCAAGCATAACTAGGAAGTGATACATAGAAAACAATATCTAGTTCATAAATTTCTTTCAGTGATGTTCGCCAAAGTGTAAATATATCAACTAGCATTCCCACGTCAACTTTTAAATATAACATGAGGTAATCCTTGATGTTTGTACAGTTCCCTAAATTAAACACTTTAAGAGCATTGTTATAATCTTCTTCAGACAGAGGAGAGTCATGTAAAACATTGTAAAACTTATCTCGCGAAGGGAGCTGAGGTTCGTCTAACACGTCCATGGAAGAAATATAATCATAACATAGGCTTTGTTTACCTTTAATTAACAGAGCTTTAGCTTCATCGGATACGCCATTTAGTATGTGTTCAGTGTACTTGGTGGGTTTCTTACCGGCAACGTGCTCGCTTGCTAAGGTTCCTAATGACCCATTAAGGAGAGCTAGGCTATCTAGGAATTTAAGTTTACCTATGATGACTTGCATAAATTTCAATCCTTCCTTGGTTAGAATTTCTACATCGCGGTGAGGATTTTTGGACAGTTCTTTAAGTATAATTCCAAGATCATAGGCAGCATTATGGGAAAATGTGGTCAAGTATCTACGCGCATTTTTACATTGTAAATTGCAACGAGCACAATAAGCACCTAAGTAATTATTTTCCTGAATAGCATGATTATGATGTCTATGTTTATCTTTCTTATCCTTGAAAGTTTGATGACACAATTGACACGTATTTTGTCTTTGAAACATTCTTTCCTGTTCTCTAGACAAGTTCTTAGGGAAGTTGGGGAGCTGAGCATGAATAGCTTTCCATGAGGCTTCTAGCTTGGTAATAAAATGATTGACCGCATCTGGACCTACGTATGAATACGTTTCTACGACATTGAATTCCCTGTCTAAAATCATGTATGCATAAGCAATTGCTTTATGCTTACATTCCACCATGCCTCTAGGATTTTGACGGTCTAATAGACATTCAAAATCGTAATAGGCGGTGTGAGTTGGGCTATAGGTCCTACCGTAATTTTTAAAACTGATTTTATCACTAGGATTATAGAATGAAAATACTTGGGATACAGTGCATGACTCTTCGTGAGCCTGAATTTCATCTAAGGGAGCATGCAAAAGACAAATTTTGCAGAATTTATGAGTGTTAGGAATCCTTTCAGAATGATTGTTAATACTCTTTACAAATTTATCAAAATCCTTGATCAGACAGAGATGCTTGCCTTCTAATAACAACAAAGGGACTTTATCGGCATACTTTTCCTGGCTTTTCCTAGCTAAACTAAGATAGTATCTGTTACTTTCATGAGTTACTGTATAAATATAAATAGAAATTTTGTTAAGCTTCTCTATTTTCTTAAGGTTATCAAATGATACGGGGAATCTGATTTCATCTGCCCATACTACGAATCTTCTACACCATCGAAGGCTTTTGTAATGATGTCTAACGTTATGCATAGTCCTGCCCAATGCTAAGTTTTTATACGCGGCAATGCACTGTAACAAACACTCATCTCCTTCACTTTCAGGATTAAATACTGTTTCTTTACCCCTTAATTTTGCAGGATATGGTACGTAAGATCCAAGGCGCATAGGGTGGCGAATATATGAAAAATTAATGGCAAAGCCTGACATGGAATGAATTCCTACACTTGAGGATTGGACATTTTTTAGGCATTCGTCAATTTTAGCAGACATTTCGTCAACCCATGAATTTACGAGAACTTCCACCTCTTCCTGTGTAACAATCTGAGTTTCTCCTCTAATTGAAAATACTTCATCTAATATTTCATATTGATCGTCGGCATGATTAAGTTTTTGCAAAATTAGGTTTACATCAGGGTAAATGTGAAATGAGGGAGGGAATTCTTCCTGTATTTGTCTGAACTGATTGTCTATATATTCTATAAAAAATTCTCTATACCTATTTATATATAAGCTGGGGTCAGCGTCTAAATGTCCGGGAATGGAGAACGAATGTCTCGAGAATGAACCTTCGAAATGGTTAATGACTTCTAACACTCGCGGAACAATGTTATCTAAGTTAAGTACCTCTGGGGAATCTGGAGCGTTGACTTCTTCATCTGATATGTCGTGAACAGGGGGTTGATTGTCTTCTTCTTCTTCTTCATCTGAGGATGCATGCTGGTTGCCGTCTGGTGCATCTTCTTCTAGCTCCTGGGACAGCTGGGGTTGACTGCGTACAGGTGTGCTCCACTCAGAGGGTTGGGTTGAATCCGGGGGAGATTCTGTAATATAATATTAGCAATGAATAAACATTAAGAGGAAAACACATTTGAAAACAATAAGAGGATTTGAAAACCTTAATAGGAAAATATCGTGTAAATAAGAGGAATTATTATTAAGAGGAAAAACAAAAAGTTTAAATAAGAGGAAAAACTGAAGTACAGATAAATAATAATATTACTTACGAGCTGGGATGTTGATTCCACCAAGTATGAGATTCTCTTGATCACGAATAGGAACTCCTGTAATGGAAATATTTTTCTGTATGAGTACTTATTACTTGTTTATACACTTGATAAATATACAATTATTAACTTTAAAAAATTATGAAAATTATTGTGAAAACGTACGGATATTTATGATGCGACGGCGTTTGGGTGGAGGTTCAATGACGTTTCTGGCTTCGGTGGGAGGTTCCCGGTTAACGGAGAAACGACAGTATGGGCAGGAAGTAGAACCATGAACTGAAATGAAAATAATATATATAAATTGACTGTCTGTATGTATGTATGTGTGTTTCGGATATATATTTTCTTTGAAAGTTTATTGAAAGTGCGAGAAAAAGAGGTACTTACGATTTGCACAATAGAGTTGCCCACAGCTGGTACAGGTTACGTCAAAATGTCCAGGCGGTGTAGGCCCATTGCATCCTATACAGTATAGTCTGCATTCTTGAAGAGCGTTGATGGACATTTCACCGAGGCATGTTAAACATCGTGTTTGACACACATGAACGATTTCGTTGTTGATAGGAGACAGGCACAGAGGACATACTGACATGATGATATGACTAGGCTAGGGGAACCTTGTGAACAGGATGAAGATTGATTGTAGACTGAAAGTGTAGGCCTCTGAGACTTTGGCGATCTGAGGGGGCCCCTGAATGAGTGTAATAACGATAGTGTGCCCCTGAGTGAGCGTTTGGCTGTTTTATTAATAGCGAGAATGATTGGCGAATACTGGGGATAAACTCTTTTATTATAAATTGTGTAAACTATGAATTAGATGACTAAATAAATTATAAATAAATAAATAAGTTTTATTAACGCTTAATGTATATATATATATAAATTATTACGGTGGCGAACGCCGACAATGACTGGTGGATGTCTGGGGCAGGTAATCAGGTGATGATTGCCTCGGGCAGATAGCCTGGGGCAGGTAGCTGGGGCCAGCTTAGATAGTCTCTGAGGCAGTTTTCAGTATTAAAGGTTACATTGAGATGCTTTCGGTTGATTTGTATAAAACTGACTGTTAATGAAAAGGGAATAAAATATTAGTATGTCAGAAAATAGGAAGAGGGAATAATATGAAGAGGAGAGAGAGAGAGGAGGGAGAGAGAGAGAGAGAGAGAGAGGAGGGACGGTCCAGATATTACGGATAAGATAAGATAAGATTAAGAGCCGACTGGCTGGCTGGCTGGCTGACGTCTAAAGTAAATACAGGTGAGGCGACAGATTGCGAGTCAAGGGGGGGAGGGAGGGGGGTGTGATGTACGAAACCCTGACTTACACAGGTGATTTTCTAAATTTATATGAATAACTAAGGCTTACATAGACGATTTTGTAAGTTGAAAACATGTAAAATATGTCCGTAGAGTTCTCCTGGAAGCCCTAAAGTGCTACACACGTTATTTGAATTTCTCCCATAAGGCTTTAACAAACTTCTAAGTCTCGGAAATTATTTTTCTCATAAGAAATCCTTACTTCTAAAATCTGCGACTGACAAAATTTACCTGAAAACCCCCAAGCGCTATACACGATTTTCTAAATTTACCTGAAACCCTTGGGGCGCACAGGGGATATTCTAAATTTACCTGAAACCCTTGGGGCGCACAGGTACCTTTTTTCCCTTTGGACCTGAAACCCTTGGGGCGCACAGGTACCTTTTTTCCCTTTGGACCTGAAACCCTTGGGGCGCACAGGCACTTTTTTTCCCTTTGGACCTGAAACCCTTGGGGCGCACAGGGGATATTCTAAATTTACCTGAAACCCTTGGGGCGCACAGGGGATATTCTAAATTTACCTGAAACCCTTGGGGCGCACAGGTACCTTTTTTCTCCCAGAAAAAAAAGGTACCTGTGCGTCGCCAACCCTACTACTGTGGGGGCCCTCGGGGGACTCTTCCCCGGTGGTGGGGGCCCTCGGGGGACTCTTCCCCGGTGGTGGGGGCCCTCGGGGGACTGCTCCTCTACACTGTTATCAAGGTCTGACTTTTCACCTTGCACTGGTGGTAGCTCTTGGTCTCCGCCTCAACACGGCTGCCGCAGTAGAGGATAAACTGAGCGAGTCGTCATAGACGATAAACAGAACAGGAAACAATTCATCCTAGTTGTGTTAGTTCGGGTTCAGAAGAGACCTGGGTAAATACTGGCTTGGGAATAGCGTTCTTCATTTATTAAGCTAATTACCTGGAAGTATTAGGAACGTGGGAGCGCTGGATTGTTTCTAGCGAAGGTGTGACATATATGAACGAGTCTCATTGGGTTTAAAAATATGTTTTCTCTCATTGACCTGCGTCTCGTAAGACGTCTGGAGTATCTTCCCTTTTTAGGGAATGTTAAAGTTACACACAGAAATCACAATAACGTGATGCATCAAATGAACATATCCACAAGGGCCGTGACGAGGATTCGAACCTGCGCCCGAGAGCATCCCAGACGCTGCCTTAATCGACTGAGCTACGACATGGTCAGGTTCGAATCCTCTTCTCGGCCCTTGTGGATTTGTTCACGTTAATGTTAATTTTTAGGTTTCTCCAAGGATCCCGCGTCTAGTGCTGCCTAATCATTTGGTTCAGTAAACTTCCTGCCTGCTAAACTTACCCAGGTCTTCGCTCAACCTAAGCTCTTGTAATTGATATATATATTATATCCAGCTCTGTTGTTTGTTATATCACCCCTGGGGGATAGTCAGGGGGCCTGACAGTTGAGTGGACAGCGCTCGGGATTCGTAGTCCTAAAGTTCCGGTTTCGATCCCTGGTGGAGGCGGAAACAAATGGGCAGAGTTTTTGTCACCCTGATGCTTATGTTCACCTAGCAGTAAATAGGTACCTGGGAGTTAGACAGCTGCTACGGGATGCTTCCTGAGGGGTGTGTAACAAAAAAAGGCCTGGTCGTATACCGGGCCGCGGGGACACTAAGCCCCGAAATTACCTCAAGATATCCTCAAAATAAGATAACCCTTACTCTTCGTCTTTCATGAAAATGCTTTCTAAGCATTTTAATGTTTCTTTATCAAAACGGTTTCCAATTCCTGGGATTAACTTTGTCATGTTGTCTGCAGCCGTTTTCAAGTAAAGTTATGTCCCATTCTATAATGTAGTGACCAAAACTGTACTTCATAATCTCAATACAACCTAACAAAAGCAAGATAACGCTGAAGAATTAGATGACATTGTTCACGTTTCTAGAACTTCATCCCATTATCCTAGTTGCCTTTGTGTTTTTATATTTTTATAATTATCATTGTCTTATTTTCATACAATAGACAGATGAAACATCCGGCTACACATCTGGCCAGGGCTGCATATCTGGCTCTATCTGTACATCAGGCTAGGGTTGCATATCTATACATCTGGCCACCGGCTGTATATCTCACCACAGCTACACATCTGGCCACCGGCTGTATATCTGCCGGACAGGACAAAAATGTGGTGTAAATCATTCCATTTTTCTGCCTTCCGCGACAAAGTGCTGAGCCTGGAGGTCTTGTGTGTGTGTGTGTGTGTGTGTGTGTGTGTGTGTGTGTCTTATTTGTGCCAGGGTAGAGCATTAGATCTTGGGCCCCGCCTCTCTAGCCTCCAGATGTTTAATGTAATGTGCCTTGGCCGCTTTTTCTTGCATATCTACTTTTGAAAATGTGACTAGATTGTTTCTGGATCCCGCTCCTTTAATTCATTCCATTTCCCTCTACTTTTACGCGAAATCAGAACAACTCAATGACTCATCTGAGTTTCAAGCATCTATCCATTCCCTCTTGTTCCGTTGTATTCATTGAGAACATTTCATCTTGTCCACTCTGTCAATCCCTCTAAGTATTGTATACGTCTCTATTATGTCTCCCCTTTTTTCTCTGTCTCCTTTTCTCGCATCGTCAGGTTTAGTTCCTTCAGTCTCTCTTCATATCCCATCCCTCGTATATTTTCATGTGTATTTCATTTTAGACGGGGCTCCACGATTGGGCAGCATACTTTAAAACTGGTCTCACGGAGGCGGTGTACAGCGATCTTAATGCTTCCTTATTTAGGTTCCTGAATGATGTTTTAACGTTTGCTTGTGTAGAGTATGCTGCTGATGTTATCCTATTGATATGTGCCTCTGGAGAGAGAGAGAGAGAGAGAGAGAGAGAGAGAGAGAGAGAGAGAGAGAGAGAGAGAGAGAGAGAGACTGAGAGAGAGAGAGAGAGAGAGAGAGAGAGAGAGAGAGAGAGAGAGAGAGAGAGAGAGAGAGAGAGAGAGAGAGAGAGAGAGAGAGAGAGAGAGAGAGAGAGAGAGAGAGAGAGAGAGAGTGAGAGAGGCAGTGTTTGGAGGACCCACCGTATGCAGTATGGGTTCCCGACGTTATTGGAGCTCATCCTTTTCCCCTTACCTCCTCTCCTCGCACTTTCTTTCCCCTTAACTGCTTTCTCTAACACCTCTTCACCCCCTTTCGCCTGTCCCTCTTAGCTAATTACCCCTTTGCCTCCCTTTCCCCTCACCTTCTTTCTTCATATCCCTGTCCATCTCCCCCTACCCCTATCAGACCTCTCCCTCCCCCTCCAAGACCTCTCACCGCCTCTCACCTCTGGATGCATTTCTCCTCCTCCCCAAATCTCCCCTCGACACCTCCACCCTTAATCTCTCCCTCCCCGAGCCCAACCAGCGCCCTCCCCGCTCCGCCTGACCTCTCCAATGGTCCAGGGACCAAAATGGACTCTGGTGCACATTCAGCTCGACCCGGGACCCGACAAAAAGCGCGGCGGGTCACTTGAAGAGCCACTGTCCGAAAGGTCACGGAAGAATAGAATCTGTTTTCTTTTCTTTGTGTCCCGGTTGTGTTTACTTGTGCGCTTGTTTAACGTGACGACGCCAGAACCCGAAGCGTTGTTCACTCGGCTACACAAGGTAATTCGATTGTTAGGACCCTGTTACTCCTACGTGATGGCGCCAGTTCTCGCTGGTCCTTTGCGAGAGGAAATCAGACAGCAAGAAACCACTGAACTCAAACAAAGCTGTTTACTTATGGCAGCCTCCCGGCGGGGTAAGCGCTAAGAGGCACATTTTGGGAGAAAATCATTTGTCTAATTTGTTTTTAAACATAAATTCTGACTCATTTCGTTACTGTTTTTTGATGTTTCATGTGATCTCAGCTCCATGATGTATCATTATATAAATATTATGACGCGCTGTGTTGAGAGTTTTCCAAGTACTCAGGTTTTATTAATCAAGATTGTCCACCACGTGTAATGTTAATATTAGTAATAAAACACCCCTTGTTATGCTGCATGACTGGCTACACTGCCTATTTCAAGTGTATACACAACACAACACTTATATACAACACTTTATATATACGAAATACACTGCCTATTTCAAGTGTATACACAACACAACACTTATATACAACACTTTATATACACGAAATACACTGCCTATTTCAAGTGTATACACAACACAACACTTTATATACACGAAATACACTGCCTATTTCAAGTGTATACACAACACAACACTTATATACAACACTTTATATACACGAAATACACTGCCTATTTCAAGTGTATACACAACACAACACTTATATACAACACTTTATATACACGAAATACACTGCCTATTTCACTCCAGATTATCAGTCATGAACACAATTTGTCCAGACTTCTTTACCGTAAGAAAAAACGGCTCATAGTTATTTGAAACAAAAAACTCACGACTTCTATTGATTTATTCTTGATACATAACGTTAATGTGATTTTATTGTGTATTATTTATGGCAACTTTTTATGAAATGTTCTAAAATACTTATGACATGACAGTGAGCATGGTAATAGGCACCTTCTGGAACCTGTGCCACGATAGTTGCCGGGGTTTACTTATGGCAGGCTCCCGGCGGGGTAAGCGCCATGTTGCCATGACAGCTGCCGGGGTGTTGCCATGACAGTTGCCGGGGTGTTGCCATGACAGCTGCCAAGGTGTTGCCATGACAGTTGCCGGGGTGTTGCCATGACAGTTGCCGGGGTGTTGCCATGACAGTTGCCGGGGTGTTGCCATGACAGCTGCCGGGGTGTTGCCATGACAGTTGCCGGGGTGTTGCCATGACAGTTGCCGGGGTGTTGCCATGACAGCTGCCGGGATGTTGCCATGACAGTTGCCGGGGTGTTGCCATGACAGTTGCCGGGGTGTTGCCATGACAGTTGCCGGGGTGTTGCCATGACAGTTGCCGGGGTGTTGCCATGACAGTTGCCGGGGTGTTGCCATGACAGCTGCCGGGGTGTTGCCATGACAGTTGCCGGGGTGTTGCCATGATGGCTGCCTTCTTCAGATAATGAGAATTCATTCCTCTCAGTTTTTCCGGATTAATTGAGCTCTTAAGAAAACAAAATTATACATAGCAGAGTAAAGGATGGGCCGCCCCTCAGGTCTCAGCCTTGCTCAGGATGGGCCGCCCCTCAGGTCCCAGCCTGGCTCAGGATGGGCCGCCCCTCAGGTCCCAGCCTTGCTCAGGATGGGCCGCCCCTCAGGTCTCAGCCTTGCTCAGGATGGGCCGCCCCTCAGGTCCCAGCCTGGCTCAGGATGGGCCGCCCCTCAGGTCCCAGCCTGGCTCAGGATGGGCCGCCCCTCACGTCCCAGCCTGGCTCAGGATGGGCCGCCCCTCAGGTCCCAGCCTGGCTCAGGATGGACCGCCCCTCAGGTCCCAGCCTTGCTCAGGATGGGCCGCCCCTCAGGTCTCAGCCTGGCTCAGGATGGGCCGCCCCTCAGGTCCCAGCCTGGCTCAGGATGGGCCGCCCCTCAGGTCCCAGCCTGGCTCAGGATGGGCCGCCCCTCAGGTCCCAGCCTGGCTCAGGATGGGCCGCCCCTCAGGTCCCAGCCTGGCTCAGGATGGGCCGCCCCTCAGGTCCCAGCCTTGCTCAGGATGGGCCGCCCCTCAGGTCCCAGCCTGGCTCAGGATGGGCCGCCCCTCAGGTCCCAGCCTTGCTCAGGATGGGCCGCCCCTCAGGTCCCAGCCTGGCTCAGGATGGGCCGCCCCTTAGGTCCCAGCCTTGCTCAGGATGGGCCGCCCCTCAGGTCCCAGCCTGGCTCAGGATGGGCCGCCCCTCAGGTCCCAGCCTTGCTCAGGATGGGCCGCCCCTTAGGTCCCAGCCTAGCTCAGGATGGGCCGCCCCTCAGGTCCCGGCCTGGCTCAGGATGGGCCGCCCCTCAGGTCCCGGCCTGGCTCAGGATGGGCCGCCCCTCAGGTCCTAGCTTGGCTCAGGATGGGCCGCCCCTCAGGTCGCGGCCTGGTTCAGGATGGGCCGCCCCTCAGGTACCAGCCTGGCTCAGGATGGGCCGCCCCTCAGGTCCCAGCCTGACTCAGGATGGGCCACCCCGCAGGTCCCAGCAACTCCAAAAAGGACCCGAGAAAATAACCTCATTGTCTCAACTTTTGCTCCGACAAGGACTGCATCCAATAGCGAGAACCACTTATTGATTGTTGCAAACTTCCTTCAGAGTGGTTGCAACTTTCGGAAAAGATCGCAGACGAATATTTACATTTCTTTTTCGTAGAAAGGTATAAAGAAACTTGGCCAAGCGACCGGATTCGCTCCAGTGAATTCATATTTGGTTATGAAGGAACTCTGGAAGGAGGCAAAACTGCCTTCCGCGCTTCTATGCATTCCAGTCCTTCGTCTGTGTGTTTCCAGTCCTTCGTCTGTGTGTTTCCAGTCCTTCGTCTGTGTGTTTCCAGTCTTTCGTCTGTGTGTTTCCAGTCCTTCGTCTGTGTGTTTCCAGTCTTTCGTCTGTGTGTTTCCAGTCCTTCGTCTGTGTGTTTCCAGTCATTCTCCAAGGACTTAATTAATACAAGCATTAATTTGAGTGTTAACTTTGCTGTTACTTAATAAGTCAGTTACTTGTACATTTCAAAATCTAAGTCTCCAAAGTTAATGTTCCAGTCTCTCAAGTCTGACGCTAAGAGATGGGTTTTGTTGATCATGTCAACATTTTCAAATACAGAGAAGTAAATATAATTTGGTTGTAGTAGACGGATATATATAACCGGTTATATATCTGCTTGCTTCAGCCAAATGTGTGTGTGTGTGTGTGTGTGTGTGTGTGTGTGTGTGTGTGAATTTTCCTCTTGATACACACATATACATAGTATTTCCAGGTTGTATTTGCATCGTATATAAATATACACTAATAACATCATTGCTTTTTGATTTGAGAAAAATAATAATGTTTTACACAATGTTTTTCTGGAGTACGTTTTCATGTTATTTTATGAGTGTATGTTATGCTCTCCAGCTATTGGCTGGCGCCCTCTCCCGGTTGAGACTGACCAATCAGCGGGCATGTACATGTAAACAAACGCTTGACTAGGAGTAAACACAGGTGGAGGGGAGGCTTAGGGACTCATGCGCGCGCACGCAGACCACCGCAGAATGGTTCTTCCGTTCATTATTAAACGGTTAATGTTTTGTTGGTGCTGTGAACGCTCTCGTAGCAGTGACAGCTGCAGTGTTCCCGCTCCCCCGTCGCAGCAGTCCTCTGCCCCTGCCACCACTGTAGGCAGTCCACCTCCCTTCCCCAACACAACCACACCACCACTACCACCAACACCACTATCTCCCAACACAAACACACCTCCAACACAAGCACCAACACCACCACTGTCTGCTCCAACACAAGCACCACCACCAACACCTCCACACCACCAACACAACAACAAGAGACGAGCATTATGTGACAACACTGAAACACCACCAAAGACAGCAACCGAGGTCTTGCCTAAATAAAGCAATGAAGAAAAAGGAAGGTAGGGAGAAGGAAGACCAAGAAAGGAAGGAAGGAATGCCTAGTGAAAGCCAGAGGCGGCGCCCTGGGCCTGTTTACTGTTATGACGTCATAACTTGGGCTGTTAAGGCCTTAAGTTGGCCATGATGGCGCCGTTGCCAGCCTGCCAAGTTGGAAATTTCCGATTTTGTTCCTCTTACTGCCTACGCCAGCCCTGCCCTCCCTCTCAGTGAGGCATAGTGGGACGCACTCCCTGCTGGCAGCTGCCGTCTCCTGCTGGTGGCTG